>JAADXL010000013.1:0-110617 GCA_023337755.1 Pythium aristosporum | reverse complement strand
CCGTTTCAAGGAGTCTTCCACCATCCTCCATTCCCAGTGTTTGGTGTTCCAGCGTTTCCTGCGGGGATGCCCCCGGCTTGTGTTGTTCCCATGACCTCTGTCGTGGGCGCAGTGCCAACTTCTTCGAGTTCTGTCGATCTTGGTGGAGCGGACAGCGACGAGTTCTTTGCCGACCTCTTCCCGTCGATTGAGTAAGGCTCTCATCACTATTTAAGCGCAGGCACATATATAAATATCATAAAGTCGATTTATATCAGACATATATATATATGCAGTTCAAAAGAGTGACATGTGTGGCATATATCTGAACCTGGTTCCTAACGCCACGGGTACGAACAACCTTGAACTGGAAGAACAGCGCAATCCGGGAGAACGAAGATGACGCTGTTGCACGCGGCGTTCGACTGCGCGAGCTCTGCGGCCGCACGCAACGAGACACTGGGGCCGCTCGACATTGATTACCTCTATATCCACTACTGTGTCTTCTCTGACGCGCCGCTCGTCTCGTACGCAGTGCTCGCGGCGTGGCTCTGTCTACTGTTCTTCTTCCGTACGTGAAACACGCTGCCTCTGGACTACGTTCTCAATCTCTGACTTGTGCCCTCGCACTCGCGTAATCAGTCGGCACCACTGCCGACGGGTACTTCTCGCCCACGCTCGCCAGTATCAGCGAAAAAGTACGTCGGATTCTGCACATGTCTCCATTGAGTCTCGCGTCGCGATTGACCTCAGAGTTTCTTATTTGGGCGAGCAGCTCCATGTTCCGTACGACGTCGCCGGCGTGACGTTTCTGGCGTTTGGCAACGGCGCGCCCGACGTGTTTTCTGCGATCGCGGCCTACTCGACGGGCGTGGGTGAAGCCGGCATTAACGAGCTCCTCGGTGGCTCCATGTTTGTGTCCACCGTCGTGGTCGGGTGCGTCGCTATCGTGAGTGCCGTGGATGTTCAGCAGTGGGCGTTTTCACGGGATGTCTCGGCGCTTGTCGCCTCACTTCTACTGCTGCTTGTGCTGGCGTCGCGTCAAGCATCCGATGAGGACGAACACCAGCGGGGCGATCTCACACAATTGCTGTTTCTCGTCGGCTACGCCGTATACGTGAGCAGCGTTGTACTCCCCGCATGCCTCTCTCGCTTCCGGCGCGCCCACGACCGCCTTGAGCAATCATCAAAGCTCGCCATTGACGATGCAGTCACCACGCGCGGTGTGCTGTCGGCGTTTTGGCACGCCTTGTCGCCACGAGGGCAGCAGCAGCCTCGCAGTCCAATGTCGTACGCGTTCGTGACGAAAGCAGACTCGCCTCGAAATGGGTTGGAGCTGGGCTCACCGCGGAAGAAGGCGCCCGTGTTTGGGAGTGATGTGGTCGAAGACCATTTCCAGGATTTCACGGACGAGGCGTCCCTGAGTTCGCCGCTCATCTCTGATGCCGACCGAGAGGACGATAGTGATTCACCCGTGTCGCTCGGCCACGTGCGATTCTCCAATGGTGCACGCATCCTCGAAAGCGCCTACTGGCGTCACCTGCGGTGGCGCTGGCGACTGAAGCGCCGTATCGTGCAGCTTAATGGCGGCTCAGAGAGTCTGCTGGTCAAGATTCTCAGTGTCCCCAACTTGGCACTCGTGGTTCTGCGCGATGCGACCGTGCCTCTTCTGGACCAGGAGAGCTGGTCACGATCCCTTGCCGCGCTCAGCTGCATCACGGTGCCCCAGCTTCTTTTGTGGACCAGTGGTCAAGTTTCCGCGAAGCTTGGCGACCTGTACGAACTGCCAGTGTGGGGGCTGCTTCTCGGATTCGGTGTGGTGATGGCGATAATTGTATCCTACACGACCCATCGTTCTCGGCCGCCGTCGTCGCTAGCGTACTGTACGGTTTTCTTGCTACTCGCGTTTATCGCATGCGTGTGCTGGATCTACGCGGTCGCGACGGAACTGGTGGCACTGCTCGTCGCGGTCGGCACCATCACGAACGCAAGTACGAGTCTCCTCGGGCTCACCGTCCTGTCATGGGGCAACTCGGTCGGCGATTTGATCACCAACGTCTCGGTCGCTCGCAGTGGATTCCCCGAGATGGCGATCGCCGGGTGCTACGGTGGTCCCGTGTTTAACATCCTGCTCGGCTTGGGGATCCCCATGGTCGTGGCGTTCTTCCGCGATGAAGACCAGCGTATAGGCTTTGACGACCACGCGTGGATCTCCATGGGCTTCCTCTTCGTGTCGCTCGTCTCATCCTTTTGGGTCTTTCGCCGGTACGACTATACGCGTCCGAGCTGTTTCGGAAAGGTGCTGCTGGTGTATTACGCCGTGTACGCGACAATCAATGTCGTCGTCGCTCTCCGAAAGCACGAAGACGTGAATCCTTAATGCAAGCACCGTGAATAATGCAACCCACAACCTTACTACTGCTGTATTCATTGCACTGCTGTCTTCAGCCACCGGTACACGGGGTCCGAGGCGTCGCTTCGTGCACCACTCCATGGATCGGAGCCAGCCAGTGAATCGCCTTCGCCTTCGTCTTCATCTTCATCCTCGCGTCGCTTTTTGCCACCTGAGATTCCGCTTGCCTTTCTTCCTAAAGCTGGCTCCTTTCCAGGAGGGAGGCGTTTGTCATCGAGCCTAGTATTTGTTAACGCAGCATGTCAGCTGACACGATACGAAAAGGAGACGGGGAACATCTCAGCACTGCTCACAGATCAAACTTCCACTCGAAACGATCTTGTCCGCCTGTTCAAGTCAGCGCACCTCCGGGCTCAGAAGGCGATCACGGAGTCCCTGGAAGCAATGGTACTGTACCTGTGGATCGTGCACTGCGTCGGTTGGCATTGTCACGGTGGTTCTCGTCCTCGCTGCTGTCACCTTCGTGAGCGCCATGGCGATCGTCACCGGTCGCATCAGTAGCCCATGCTGGACGCACAGTCTTTGTGTGTTGCGGACCGAAATCGCCGAGCCACCCACTGTAGTCTGCAGTAGATTCAAAGGGGAAAGTTTGTTTCACTTCTGAGCCGCTGGATTTGCAGAGAGCAAGACGGTACCTCTCGTCGACTTGGTTTGCTGTGGTTTACGGCCAGCAGACGTGGGGGGCCGTAGCGGCGCCTTGCAGCCAAGAAACGAGTCGTCATGAGCTGCGGTGCCGTACAGTTCTTCCTTGAGTGGGTCTCGCCTACGAAAGTTAGGCATTACTATAATGGAGGATAAAAGAAATTGCGTGACCGCACGCACCGAGCTGTGCGTGGAGAGCGCTGTCTCGACACTTGCGGATCGCCAGCGAATTGGTCCATCAGCGGCGAGCGAATAAAATCGTCGACGATCTCTAACGCCGCTGCCCCTACGAACAAGTCATACAGCACATACACTGAGCGTGGTCATTTTGAGACCACGAGAGCCCATGACCTCTGTACCTGGCGTGATCTTGTCCAGCGGCATTCGTCGCATAGGCTTCGCAGCATTTGCCATTTCGTCTCGCTTCGCAGCATACTCTGCCAGGCGTGTACGAGCGAGACTCTCTTTCATGAGTTGCGTCTGGGTCTTCTTGACTCGGAGTAGTTTCTCCTTGTGGGCACGCAGCTCGGGCTTGATCTTGGACTCCACATGCTGCAATGAAGTTGATCGCACCAGGCCTCGCGTTCCATCACGAGCAGCAGACGAAGCAGACGGCGTCCGCACTTTTGCCTTTGGTACCGCTCGCTCACCAGTAGCGAGTGCCTGGCTCGTGTCGATACCGGTTGGTCTTCTCCGCGGAGGAGGTGAGGCTGCCTCTATCGTCTCTCCATCAGTCATGCGGAGCTCGTTCTCCTGGGTCGGTTCTGTCGGCACTGTGATCTTCCCGACGCTAGCCTTGACGTAGGCATTCAGAAAGTCGACAAAGCTGCACACAGGAAGATCGGTCGATGGGATCAGATCGGGTCGCTTGCGCTGGTCCACGCGAGTCATGCGGTCTTGCAGCTGCTCGGCATTGAGATACGCCGACCCACGCGATGAATACGTCGCCCACGCCACATCCACAAAGGCCTTGCCCAGAACGCGCGTGTAAAAATCGATTTCGTCGAGTTTATCTATCGGGCACGTAAGAAAATATCCGTCCGTCAGGCAACAGGCGGGGGGTACCGAAGTGTTGTTCACTCACCCTTGTGCGCTTCGTTCGGCAGAAAGAACACCTCTGGCTCTCTGGCGTCGTTGGCCGTATGCGCTGGGTACGGAGACGCGACACCCGTGGCTGCTGCCGTATCGGGCTTGCGGTCGCCGTCGCGCCACGAGTGGGGCGCCTTCACAAAGAGCTGCTGCGGGTCGGCGTCCACTGCGAGGTCTGGTCGCCGCGGCTTGGCGGCATTGCGCACGTAGAAATCCTGCGTCTTCGTCTGGTCATACTCTGTGACACACGCGAAAGCACTCAGTCCGTGGCGGGCGTAATTGTTGTCGCGCGCTCTAATACGTACTCGTGACGGTGCGAAGCTCCTCGGCTGTCATGCCCTTGAGCTGGAAGTTGCGCGAGACGCAGTAGATCCCATAGCTCAGCGTGACCTCGAGGATCTCTTGCAGCCGATGGCTCTCGCTAGAGAAGTTGTGGAGATACGATTCGACCGCCTTGGCGCATAGCACGTCACGCACATTCACACGCGCTGCCGCCGCCGGTGCCACCATTCTTGGTTTTCAAAATAAGGGGGAGAGGAGAAGGGGGGAACGCTTTGAACTCGATTTAGTGACATGTAATATCGATGGATTTGTAAGGAAGACATAGTGACTGTGACATGTGACGGCAAAAGCTCTTCATCTCTGCTCAGGAGGAACAGCGATGGCGCTGAACGGAGGCTTCTCCGACGCCTTGGGCGGACGCGGAGCAACCTCAATAAGGCGCTGGATAGCGTCGAGTTGAGCCTTTTGGGCACGCAGTTGGGCTTGGACTTGATGCTGCGTTTAATCAAAGAAGCGCATCGTAAGGATACTCTCCATGAGCCTCACGCAATTGTTTCGTTTACCTGGAGCGACGTGAGCTGCTCAACTTGTTGCTGGAAAAGCAGAAACTGCTTCTCCATGATTTGGTGCGCTTTGTCCGCTCGGGGCGGAGAATCTTCATCGCTCGAGTTAAGGTGACCTGCGGTTGGAGAAGGAACACATCTACATCACCAACTGCAGAATCTTGAGAGTCTCGTACTTCGTAGTTGAGAACATACCACGCTTAAATCCGCTCGAACTCAGAGCTTCACGTTCCCTTGAGAATGTGCGTCGTAGATCTTCCTCGAAGCGAGCTTGCTTGATGGTTTCGTGTTTTTTCAGCATGATCTCGACGTAGCCACTCGAGAGAATCGCGCCAGGAATCGTGAACAGAATGATTCCCCAGAGTGCGAGGATGCTCGAGAAGAAACGACCGCTGCCAGTGACGGGCACGATATCACCGTACCCCAGCGAAGTGATGGTCTCGATTGACCACCACATGCAGACACCGATACTCGAGAACACGTCTGGTTGTGTCGGGTTCTCTAAGAAGAAGCTACAATAACACCTCAGCGTCAGCGCGCCCGATGATCGGTCCGATAATAAAACACCAGAGAAACTCACATTGTGGTGGATCCCGTCACCACGACCACAGCGGTTAAGTACGAGACGACCAAGAGCTCTTCGCGCTTCTGGGTGAAGAGCTCACGAAGATTCTTGAGCGCATTGTACGATCTCTCCAGACGAAGAAACGACATGATACGCAATAGGCGCAGCCCTCGCAGCGTCACGACACCACGAAACGTATTGGTAACTCTGTAAACGGCACGGTTGTTTTCAGTATGGAGGAAGTGACTGGTTTAACAGATTCGGTCGAGATCCTCACCCATGATCAAACAAGATCTCGAGGTAGAACGGCAGGAGTACGACGAGGTCAATGATGGATATAGGCCGAAGCATCCACTTGATTCTACTCACATCGAAGATACATATCAGTTATAACAGGCAAACAGCATGATTGGATTCATCCAAACGCTTCGTACCGCCCGATGACGGGGATCTGGAACCGCTCGTCCTCAACACACGACCACAGCCGAAGCAGATACTCGACCGAGAAAATCATCGTCGACACGTAAAAAAACGAATCGTAACGAATCGTACCACTTGGTATGGATGGCTACATGCATCGTAAGGCATGTTAGACAAAAGCCAACGCTGTCAGCTGTGGGCCAGTGTGGGTGTGTAGGCTTACAGGAATCCGCTGAGGATCCCGACATGAATGCCGATTCTCGCATCGCAAGCAGTACGTTCAGCAGGATCAGCACGAGTACGCACACTTCGACCGCGTACGAGGCGCGCAAGAGTGACGAGCGGTGCGGTATCGACGCGCGGAACCGGAGAATGGTCCAGACGTCGCGGCGCAGCGATCTTCCACCGTCATCGCCCGCCCCACGACTGCCCAGACCTTCCTCTTCGCGCCACGCGCGGCGCGGCGGCGGCGCTGTGCTTTCCCGCACATTCTTCTCCGGCAGCAGGCTCGCGCGTTCACCCATCTCTATCCACGTCTCTCCACAATCGCCGAGTCCAACGTCGCCGAGCCGGCCGCCAAGAAGGCGCCGACGGCGTGGCAATGCCACATGCTCGGACTTCGAAGGTTCCTCTTCCGCATGGCTTCAGTGGACCATCACTCTAACACTTATTTCTACCTCCTGGGGTAGTAAATGGATATTTGGGTGATTGGGTGATTGGGTGTTTCCGGTGTGAGGGCGGGGTTGAGTTTTTGCGGTTTTTGGGCTGGGGCGAGTGTTGTTGCATGGCGGAAGAGCTTGGCGGGGACCTCGCAGCGACTCCACGGGCCTCTCGCGCCCTCTCTCTCTCTCTCTCCACGCGCGTCCGCGGCGCCGCCAGCGAGCGACAAAGCCGTCCTCGGGACGCCCCGATACGCCCGCGCGAAAGAGCGACCGCGATTTCCTCGTTCAAACCGTGGGTTCCCCGTTAAAACCGGCTGATCGGAAGCGACCCGACACTTCGATTCATTATCCACCACAACGTACATCTTCCCATCTCCCTTCATCCACAAGCCTTCGCCGGAGGCACTTCTAGAGGCAAGAACAGCGACACCGACACCTCCATGGATCGCAGCGATGGCGTAGTCGCGGCGGCGCCCGCACTCTCGAGGCGAGACAGCGGCAGCTCGACGTCGAATGGCGCGTCCACGCGGTCCGCCAGCACCAGTAATAACGCCGCCGCGTCCGGCAGCCGCCACGCGTCGTCTTCAGCGGCGGCGACGGCGAGCGGGGCCTCATCCTCCGCGTCCACTTATCGATCCAGCAGCAGTGGAGGAAAAGAGGCGTCGTCCGCGAGCTTCTCGCGCCGCAACTCGGCGACTGAACGCGACTCCAGAGACTCGTCGTCGCGCGATCACCACCGTGAGACGACATCTTCATCGTCGAGAGAATCTCGCCACGCATCCCGCGACAGCCGCGATCGAGATTCGCGGTCGTCGTCCCAGCGGAGCCGCTCGCCGCGCGAGTCATCCCGCGATCGGCGCAGCGACCGCGACCGAGATCGCGATCGCGACCGCAACAGTGCGAGTGGTGGCGGGTCGTCGACATCGTCGTCGCACCACCACCACGCGTCGTCGACCCACTTCGGAGCCTCGGGGAATCCCGTCGTGCGGCTGCGCGAACGCAACAACATTCTGGTTATGCACCGCACGGCGACGCGACGAAGTAACCTCTCGATGAACGAGGTCGCGTTGCGTGTCTACGGACTCGATGCACAGTACATCAAGGTGAGTTTCTCAGTCTTCGTCTCTGCCTGGTACGATCAACCGCCACTCAGAACCATTCTCACTGCAATAATCTAGGACCAAGATAGCCCCAATATCACTGACAAGCTCGGGCTTCCTGGTGTGTTCCCGACCAACATGAACTACCCGGAAGAGAAGTTTCGCGCCCATGCTGTGCGCGGCGTCGCCTTTGTCAACGATCCGCCTCGCGGGTTTGGTAACAACTGGCATCTCCAGTACTCCTTCTTCACGGACAAGAAATTTCCGGTGTTTGACGAAATCGCGCGTTCGGCGAGTACGATCGATCGGATAGAGAACAAAGACAAAGAGGATATCACCCCGCCGGCCGTGTCGCCAGCAGACCCGCCGTTTGCGTCGTATTTGGTTCGCAACGTTCGCCGGATTGACGAGCGAATCAGCAACCAGTGGATGGCGGAGCTAGCAAGCGGAAAGAAGACGATCCCGGAACTCGTTCAGGCGTACGGTGTGCCATTCAAGCAGTGGCGACCCGTGCCCAATGTGTCCAAGTGTCCGCTGCTGGATTTTATTGTACGCTTCCGACCGGGCTTCGCTGAGGCGACGTGGTTTGTTCGGGTCAATGTCGTTTATGTCGAGCTGAACGAGATCAAGCGCGATTGCACCATTCGTCTCGGTGACTGGTTCCACAACCCCCGACGTTTCCAGCGGCACGCGCTGGGTTGGACGGAACAACTCGTCGATTATATGCATTCACTGGCTCGTCAGGGAGCTGTCAAGGCTGGGAAGAAGATTGGGGAAAGCAGCGATGGCAAATTGTCTGTTGTCAAACCGCCCAGCACGCTTGCGCAGTTGACAGTGGCCTTCTCGTCTTCCGCGACCAGCATCAAGAATCATCTTCACACGGACGTAGGAATGGAGTCCACTTCTCCGTCGACTGCGCAGAACGGCTCTCAACAATCAGCACAGCTTTCGGTCCACGAGAAATGGTCCTATGTGCTGAAACTTTCGGCGTACCAGTACAAGATCGGACTGCTTCATCGATCCCGGTACTTTGACGGCTTGCTTTCGTTGCTCCAGAAGGCGCTGACCCCGCGTGGCCGCACTGGCAATCGTCCGTCGCTGCTGCTACTCGGAGTGAACGAAATCATGGAGCTTATTGCGGTGATTCAAAGTCTCCTCCCAGAACTTCTCCTGAACGCGGATGGCGGCCTGCTTTTGGTCAAGACACTCCTTCAGCATCTTCGGTATTTGCTTCCACCAGGTACCAAGATCTCGGATGGTGAGTTGTCGACTCCGTTGCAAGAAGAACTTGTCGTCGCAATGTGTCAAATGCTTCGTGGCATTCTGCTCAACAATCACGATCTCTTGGTTCGTCTCGAGGACAACGGTAAGCAAGATTCAAGAGGTGGATACTTGATGAAACGATCCCGTCTGACACATTGAACCATGATAGGTCCGCACACGTGGCCATCATACATTTTCTCGAGCCGATTTTTTGACCGAGCAGTCTACGGTCCTCGAGAAATCGATGCCTGCGTTAGTCGATGCCGCCAACTTGCCGCCGAGGTATCTGGCCGGATCGTCCGGGTGCAGCCATTATGCTCGTCTACGTTCACGCATGTATCTACTCGAAACGAGGTGCAAGTGATCCTGACGCTCGACCGCTTCCATCGCGTGGACGCGAATATCGATGTTTCACGAGTCTACCATGAAGTGTTTGCGCCGCTGTCATCCTTTGAAGAGATTAGCGACGTTCCCGTGGATGTCGCTGGTGTTTTCCTCGTGTGCGAGTGGGCGGTCTCTGTCCACCGGCCGGCGGAATATCGGTACCTCTCGGCACTCTCGTTGCTCGAGATGCACAGCAAGGTGCTTCATGAGTATGCGCGAGAGCGTGGTATTTTGGCATCCGGATCGACCGATCACCTCGTCGTGCTACAAGGTGCTCTTCAATCATTCCTCCAACAGTACCAGCTGAAGGCAATCAGCGAAGCGACTCAGATTATTGAGCTATTCTGTCTTCTCGTGCGGCGACGACTCTTCAGTGTCGATAGCTTTGTCGAGTTTGCGGCGAACGCTGTTGAAGCTACTGCACATGAAGGTCCACCACCCGTGCCGCTAATGTCTCCGAGCTCCATTCGCGGCTCCTTGTCGTCAGCGCCGGTAACATCGGCGACCATGGTATCGACCGCGTACAACATCGAATGTGGGCCTGGGCGAGGCTACAAGGCTGGCGAAATTTCGCTGTTGACGACTGCCGAGCGTCTGAGATTATGTTTGTGGCAGCTTCCGCGTGGCCCATTCCCATTGCCGACTTGTCTGCCCATGATTCCCGAGACAGCCTACGACAGCGAGCTCAGTCTCCTGCGGTGGCTGGAAGTCATGGATCTTCGCCAAGATCACCTCTCGTACTCGAAGACACTCGAGCGTGCTCAGACGCTGTGTGTATATGTCTTCCACACGCACGGAGAGTCCAACGACCCAAATGAACCGAGCAACAAGGACCGCATTCTGAAGGAAGTCGAGTACCAGGGCAAGGTCTCCGATCTCGTGTCGGCTGTCAAGACGATGTGCGGTCACGACAAAGGGCGATTCACGTTGTGGTTCCTGAAGAACATTTATGAAGAACCGTCGTTTTTCCGGTTCTCGGAGCTTGCTGGTGTGGAGCAAATCGTCCGGCTCGTGTGTCTCGTGCTGGAAATCGTCGACATTCTTGCGCTGCTTGAAGTCATCATCTACTTCTTGCGCCGCGCTCCAGCGTTTTTGGTCAAGAATGTCGTTCTCGCCACGATCGAACGGCACGAAGTGGCGTTTTGCGTGACAGAGCAAATCCCGTTGTTGATTCAGACGTTCATCGACCGTTTCAAGGGACTCGAGAAGCTCGCCGATGACAAGACTGGAAGTATCGCGCGATTCTTCTGCAAGATGTTCAACGCCCACTCGAAGAAAATTGGTACGCCAGATTTGCCGTTTGCTTTGATTCGCGCTATCGCTGAAGCTGCACGCAAGAACAATCAGGAAGCCAACCAGAAACCCAAGGAACTGTCGCTCGAAGCGACGAATCTGCCTCCAGTTCGAATTCCGAGTGCGCGAGAAACTATCCCACCCGAGGTGAAGAGTGCGCTGTCTCGGTCCTTCAAAGCGCTGCAAGCAAGGTCCTTCCCGGATGGCAGTGATGGCAAGCAAACTGCCGTGAGCACGCCGTTGGCGAGTCCTGACAGCCAAAGCAGCCAATCGAGCGCGACCGAGCCTTCATACGAAGCGCCTTTGTTTACGACACTGATCTGGAAAGACGTCGTCACTGAGGCGACGGACGCCGCTGAGAGCAAGTCGCACGACGGTGCCGTTGACTTTGCGGCTACTGCAATCAACATGAGCATGAGCTCGACGATGGGCGCAACTAATGCGAATGCCACACGGGAGCGTCGCACGCCAAACTACATCTTCGTGCTGAGAGCGGTGCTCAGCGAGGTCATGGACAAATGGATGGCAAACATCACCGCTCGTACGAAGACGAACAATCGGCGATCGATGATGACCCCGCAGTACATTCACCGGTGTGTGCGGCTTCTGCGGGAGATTGTCGAGCAGCATCCAGAAGGCGAAGATTTTCAAGAGAAATTCTCCAACACGCTTCTTCAATGGTTGCAGAAGGAAGTCATCCCGGGCTTTGCCGGCAGTGAGACCCAACGGCGTGTGCGGAATCCTTTTATCAAGATTGAGACGGAGAACGGGAAAGAAGCGTTTTTGCTCAATCAGCGCGGCCGCCTCGAAAAGCTCCAATATGGTCTCAAGGCGTTTATCGTGTCTCTCCTCATTCATAAGGTCGTGGATCTGTCGCAAGTGCTTCGACTCGCCTTGTATCCGATTTTCCCACGCCTTCGCCGCGTATCTCGAGACCCGGCGCCGAATCTACCGAGCCAGTTGCTGGCGATGGCACTCGTGTATCAGCTGTTCTCCGAACCACCACCAAACGTCATGCTTGACCAGCAACGATCCATCATGTTCGATGAATCAATGGTAAGGACGGCATCTGCTGTCGGTCTCTTGTATTGTTGACCCATCTAACAATGTGTGTCGTATATCTGACCAGACCAAGTATCACCTGCGATTCTTGCGTTCACAAGTCCCGGCCGGGTTGATGTTCCCGCTCGTCCACTTGCTCTGCCAAATCTCGTATCAGATGGAGGAGAACCACACGCTTCGGAAACGAGACGAGCGCGGGAATTTGGCAAGCTCGGCATTGTTCAACCTCACGGCTGACCCGATCGTCAGGGAGATTATTTTCCATGACACGAAGGAAGCCCGCGAGAAGCATGTACTCCCAGTTTTCAACAAGAAGCAGTGGCAATGGCACACAGCGGTGCTCATGACTCACTTCTTTCGACCGCCAAACTCTCCGGCCGAAGAAACACCGAATCAAGTGCAGCTTCTGAAAGTCGACCAAATCGTCGATCAAATGACGGTATGGGGTCTCAACCGCGGCGGCTCAATCTATTTGGACCTGCAGATTTGTCGTCAGCAACTCAAGGTGGCTGGAACCAGCAAGCCGTCAAGCAGCAAACAATCGGCGAAACGAAAAGCCGCGCGTGAGCTTGTATCGGGAAACAATAAGCGTGTGCGAAGCACCCGCATGAACGGCTCCTCGGCGAAATCTGTTCACAGCAGCCAAGACGACGAGCAGAGGATTGTTGGATATCTCGATGCACCTTCTTCTGACGAAGAGGAAGCGGTTAACATTGACGTTGAGACGACTGGAAGTGCGACGGAGATTCTCGCGAGCTTGATTGTTGTCCGCACGCTCCGGAAAAACTCGCGCCCGGCGTGCATTAAGAGCTCGACAACGCTGTGCTCGGTGTCACCCATCGCGATGCCGCATTTTTTCATGCCCCCCGGCGACGCCTTCGACGACAGCACCCCCAGCAAATTGCGTCAAGCGGGCTTCGACGCGTCTTCAAGGAAATATCATGTTCCTGTTAGCGAAGTGACACGGGTCGAAAGAGCTGCTGCCATCGGATCGTACGAAGCCCAAGAATCCGCGATCGCATCTCTGTATGCCGCGATGATATGCAGCATCTCCCGCCGAACGATGGGCTCGGTCATCGCAAAGATCCTTCAGATTCTGGAAGACGATGCCAAGTGTGTGCGTTCCGACAACCGCCCGGGGCTCAAGATCAATGGCTCGACCGTCGTGCGGCTGATCAGTGGCGTAATGGGCACACCTCCCGGCTCGGCATTTCTGCCTCGCTACATGATGTCGGTGGCGACGCAGTTGGAGAGCCTCTACGAGGCGTGCGTCGCCTTTGATGAAAACACAGTCGTAAAGACCTCGAGTCCGGTCGCACTTCGCCGCCTTCGCCGCAAACTGGCCGTTCGCCTTCAGCTCGTCGTCGTGATTGGCCAGGGCAAGCATCTCACGCAGACCATTTCTTATCGCAACCGGATTGTCAAGACGCTGTTCTACTTTCTTGGTACTTCGACGACGAATCGTGGGGCCGGTCTGTCGCTGTTCAGCTGGATTGTGGACCTCATTCCGTATGTGCGCTCGTCGATCCTGCACGACAAGCAATCGGTACGTTCTTTTTCTTTTGGTGCTTTTGGTCATTCATCTCACCTCTAATGCTTTGACAATCTAACCTTATGTAGGAACTCGTTGACTCGCTGAACTTGCCGCCGGAGCTGAAGCGGCGTGTGTGGACGCTGTTCCCTCGCCCCGTGAACGGTGCCGAGGCCGTGTTCGTCCGAGACCCCAAGGCGGATTCGTTGCGTCCCGTGGATCCGTGGGGGCTGCTGGAGCACGCCGCACCACTTCCGAGTGACAACCTTGTGGCGGCATCCGAAGTCGTGCAGCCCAGGCGCCGACGTGTTTTTGGCTGTGTGTAGAAAGCGAAGAAAATGGCTCAGGTATGGATGAGCGAGACAAAACAAGCGATGATGTGGAATCGAATGGTGAACGATAGCAGGAGCAGCAGTAGTTTGTAGTATGTCGACAAGGGTGCATCAAAGTGTACAACGCTATTTAAAATACAGTGGCTCTACAGGAACCTCGCAGCCACCTCCCCTACAAGGCAAGTTGTCGGATCAGTTGTCGTCGTCATCGAGCCCGACCCACGACTCGAACGCCATGAGAAACTCCTTGAAGTGGATCGAGCCGTCGTGGTTCCAGTCCATCTCGCAAAAGCGTTGCTCCCAGATCTCGCTGTTCATCGACGTGCCGCCCGAGCTTTCGCGCACCATGGCCGGCTTCTCGCGCTGGTGGGTCGACATTTTCTTGGTGGGTGAATGCAGATTCGTCGATGAGTTAAGACGCGACGCCATCTCGTCCCGGTTGATTTGGCCATTGCCATCGACGTCAAACCACAGGAATGCGTCAATCGCGAGCTGGAACGCAACCCGCAGTTTGTTGCCTTCGCCGAAAAGCATCGTTCCTCCGGGCGGTGACAGTGCGTCTCCGTTTTGCTTCTCCTTGTCGTTGCTGCTCGGGCTTCTGGAAGAAGACGCGACGACGGCGGTCAGCATGAGTAGTGGAGGAACAACGCAACCAAGAAGCTATCGCTTACATTGGCGCATAGAAGATGCTCAGGCGACGACTCTCAAGCGAAGGGATTTTCTGTACGAGAGGACCGGACATCAGCCCATTACACCAGTGCATCATGATGGCATGGGCCGTGAGAAGGCAACGTACGTGGAGGACAAAGCCAATCGCGAGGCAGACGAGGAACTCTTTGAAGTTGAGCTTGCCGTTCTCGAGCATATCGGATTCCTGGAAGACCTGGCCCATTTCTTCCTTGGAAAAGTTGACGCCGAGCCGCTCAAAGGCCTCTTCCATGTCGGTGTAGACAATGTAGCCTTTCTTGCCCTTGTCGAGTTCCTCAAACGTCGAGCGCACGCTGTTGAAGGCCTGCGCCACGAGCGGGAACTTGAGCAGGATCCGCGTGAACGGGTCGTGGTTGCTATGATACACATGCCGCATTAGTCCCACCTCCTGGACTAGCCATGGGCAACAAATCTCCACGCAGCGTACTTCTCTTTCGCATCCGCGAGCTGCTTCTTCTTGAGCTCTTTCAGCGCGTTCGTGATCCTGATCCAAATCGACCACTTGCTTCGTCAGTCGACAACATACCCACAAACCACCACTCCACGGCGTTCGCACTTGATATCGAGCGGCGTGACGGTGCCCGTTGATGTCGTCACCACGGGCAAACGACCGGCACCGTCGTGTGGGCGGATCGTCGCGATTGATAGCTTCCCGAACGACGTGCCGAGCTCGCCGTCACTGCGCGCAGACGCGACTGCTGTGGCCGCCGAGACCGACGATGCATACTGCGTCGACGTCGCGGGCACCGAATTCTTCGTACCCATGTCGTTGAGAAGAAGAGAGAGAGAAAGACAGGGATTGAGACTGAGACACTGAGTGGGCGGGGCGCTGGGCGACCTCGTCCTCGGCCAGAAATGGCGTAGCTCTTCAAGATCGGAATTGACGTTTCGATCAAGATGGATAAATTTCATCCAATCAACATACAGTAGGTTCTCGTTTTGACCAATTGTTTACTTGATAGAGTTCGTGTGTCCCACATCAATACGAGAGACTCGATTAGGTGAACCAAGCTCACCACAGTTACCTGCGACCCAAATGACCAAGCCCAAGCCGAAGAAGGACGACGGCGGCGGAGCCGCCGGCGGCGACGCGAAAGGGAAAGACGCCGCGGCAGGCGATGCAGCGAAGAAGAAGGCTGCGCCGAAGCCACGCAAGCGCAAGGCCAGCGACGCCGGCACGACGCCCAAGCTAGGAGCGGCATCGGCGTCCAAGAAGGCGGCGACTGAAGAGAGCAAGGCCGAGAAGGGAGCCGAGCGTGCAAGCGCGGCGAGCCATGCCCCAGTGGTGGACTCGCAGATCGCTGTTGCTGCTCCTCTCAAGCCATTCGTCAAGGGCGAGCTGGTGGAGAGCAGTACGTTCTGTGGTCGGGGTGCTACGTTCAAAGCATCACCGTTGGTCTGACTCGATATGTGTTTGCATTACAGTCAAGCACATGATGTTCGGCTTTGGTGATGACCCAGAGCCGCTCACGGAGACGGCTGAGCTCATGGAAGACCTGGTCGTGGAGCACGTCAGTTGCATGGTATGCCGGCTGTGACGAAGTATTATGTTACTACCGGTATCCATTCCGATGGCTAACGATGTGTTTCACAACAGACCAAGAAGGCAATGGGGATCGCGCAGATCAAGGGCAAGCTCGATCCCGAGTGCTTTACGTTTCTCATCAGCAAAGACACTGAGCAGTACGAGCGCATTAATGAGTTACTGCGCGCCAACGACGAGTTCCGCGCCGTGCTCAACAGCGGCTTTGACCCGAGCGACGAGAAATAGTACTAGACTCACTACTACCACATGCATGCACCAGACCTCCGTTTCCATTCATCCCCATCTTGGCAAGGCGCGCCGTCGTCTCGGGCGAAATGTACTACTTCGCCGGGACGTAGTATCTGATGTGGCGCACACGAAGCATTTTTATTTGGTGTGGTCCACATATCAGATCACGCAACCAAGAACGTCACGCACACACATCATGCCCCCCAAAAGTCAGAGCGGAGGGGGGCAGCTGGGAGGGGACCAATCAGGCGCTGCCCGTGGAAGACTGAGGAGCTCCGTTGAACGGGACGCTCGCCCTCTTGTCTCCGATGGTAACAGAACTGGACCGTTTCCTGTCACCGAGTCTCAGTCTCTTTGTGACGAGGGAGATGGAGCCGCCGCGACAGAAGCGAAGAAGCCCACTACCGTCCGTGTTCACCCGCAACCCTCCTTCCGCCATCACCGGGCACCAAAGCCGAGACGGAATCCCATTTGCTGTCCCACCCGAATTAATAGAAAGACGCCGCCTGCGTCGATGCCGTCCATGATGGCGCCGCGCACCTTGGAGCGCGAGGACCTGGTCGTAGGCGATACCTGCGACGTGGACATGGGCATGCCGACCGCCACAAATAGCCTCAGTGATTGGCGAGAGAGCCATGCGCGAAAGGGCGAGTTGGACGCTCAACGGCTCGATCGATGGAGGATACACAGCGACGACGAGTCGTGTCGGACCACGCGGCCAGCGCCGATGACGTTCAGCTCCTCTAGTAGTCGCGACGGGGTCGTGCGGTCGGTCGACGATCGACGACGACCCGCCCGTGAGGACTTCGTGGACGATGGCACTGTGGAGGTTTCGGCGTTCCGGGAATATGTGCGTACAGCTACCGTAATCTGTATGGAGTATGGATGGAGGAAACCGATCGCTGACTTTGTTTGACGTGCGGGACAGAATGATGCCGACATTGACAGCTTGGACATTCTGCCGAGCCAGGACTTTGGCGGTGAAGCTGTCGTCGACGACGACGCTCACGACACTGCCGCGCGGTCGTCTCAGCCGGAATCGTGCCCGTGGCAGGATCTCCGCGACGGTAAGCGGATCTGTTGAAGCAAGAACCTCTGGAAGGGTGAGCACTTTCTCACCACATCGATGGAATCGTTCCCAAAAGGCACTCAACTCCATGACGAGGAAGCCTCGGAGGTTTTTGACAGTACGTCCTCAGAGGTTTTCAGTCCTCCATTGTGGGAATCTGTGCTTATGCTGGTGATGACACAGACGTTATTTATGCCCCACCGACGCTGCCTCCTCGTGGGGCAAGTGCCAGTCCGCCCCGACGAGCCACGGTAGGAGAGCTGCGTCTCCTGTATCCCCGTGGAGCTCACGCTCACCATCTACTGTTGTAGCCTTCACCCACATTACTGCCGACGCCATTCCACGACCCCAGTGATCTGTACGAGAACGAGTCGGAATTGAGTGGTGCGTTCCCAGGCCGCTGCGCGAGGGTCCCATGGACACTTCAACTGATTGTAGCTCTTCGTTTAGATGGAGACGAGTACGAGGTGGCCCACGCCATTGCCTCCCCACCGAAGTGCCCGTTGCCGTCTGCCCCCGCCCCACCGTCTTCCCAAGCCTCCAGCACGAGCGGCTCGCCTCCCTCGGCCCCTCTTCAGCTGTGCTCTCGCACGTCGGTCAAGCGCGACTGCAGCTTCATCGACCACACGCTAAAACACCGGCGTAAGCAGCTGAGCGTGCAGGATCTGTCCGAGTCGGGCGAAGAGTTCGAGGAAAAGCTCAAGCTCGTGGATGGCGACGACGACGCTGGCGCTGAAAGCGAAGACTATGGAAACGGCATCACAGCGAGGCCACACCACGCGGTGGCGTCGTCGTCGTCGGCTGTGGACGCCGGACTCTTACTACCGGGCTTTCGCCCCAAGAAGAAGCGCCGCAAAGTGCGGCAGCTCGCGCTCGACGCGTTCCTCAAGCCGCAGCCCCATGCTTCTTATTAGACACGTCCATTTTGGTTTGTTGATGCTTTTCTCTTCCATGCAATGAATCTATTATGCTGCGTTTTCTCATCCAAGGCCATCTCCCCCATTCTCGTCCTCGATCTTCTCATCGGGTATTTTTGACTTGATGTTTGTATGGTGAACGAAAATACTCGGCGCCCAAAATGATTGGCGCGGTTTTTGGCGGGAAGTGGAGGTTTGGAGGCCGATCGTACTTAAGCGGGAAGCTCTTTCTTGTCCTCCCCGCGCAAATGATCTGGTGTGGGTGTGGGGTCATTTTGACACGCTCTTCGCCGCCGAGACTCGAGATCTTGTGGCGCGCCAGCGAGAAGCCACTTCCTCTTCTTTCTCTATCGACAAGAACCAGCCATGGCCTACGTCACGCTCACCAACATCACCGTGCTCGACAACCCGACGGCGTTCACGAACCCGTTCCAGTTTGAAGTCACGTTCGAGTGCGCGCACGCGCTCGAGGCGGGTGCGTCGCTTGCCTGACGCGTTGTATGTTGGGATATGAACGGACTGACAAATGGAACGTGTTGCTCTTCCTCGCGTGTAGACTTGGAGTGGAAGATCACGTACGTCGGCAGCGCCGAAGACGAGAGCCGCGACCAGGTGCTGGAAGAAGTGCTCGTGGGGCCCGTGCCCGTGGGTACAAACAAGTTTGTCTTCCAGGTGAGCAACTCTCGATGGCTAGCCTCTACAATCTCCCCTTAGTGCGATTAAGACTGATTGTCTTGTGGGATGAAATAGTCGGACCCGGCGAATCCTGACATGATCCCCGAGGAAGACAAGATTGGCGTCACGGTCGTGCTCGTGACCTGCTCGTACCGCGGTTGCGAGTTCGTGCGCGTGGGTTACTACGTCAACAATGACTACGCCGACCCGATGCTGCTCGAGAACCCGCCGGCCAAGGTCGACGTGGCCAAGTTGCAGCGCAACATTCTTGCCGACAAGCCGCGCGTCACGCGCTTCCCGATCGACTGGTCGCCCGCGGCCGAGCAGGAGCAGAACGGCACGTTTGCGGACGACGACGAGCTCGTCAAGGCCGCCGCGCAGCTCGACCATAACTACACAGACATTGTCATTGACAACAACCAGCCGGAGCTTGACGGCATGGACGACGACGTGGAGATCGAGGGCGACGACGACGAGTCGGCCGAAGACGTGGACGTGGACGGCGACCAAGAAATGGAAGACGACGACGCGGAGATTGATCTGGATGAAGAATTGTGAGCCACCGAGTACTGTTCGCCCCCGAAGAATCAGCGAAGAGATGGAGGGACTTGCGCTTAGGAAGAATGGGTTGGGGTGGTGGGGCACGAAGAAGTAATCTGTATTTATAGAGAAACAGTCCGCCGCGCGGTTCCTCATATTCGTTCGCCAACTGGAGAGAGCACCCGTGAAGATCCACAATCCAAACAGCTTCGTGCAAACGAAACACACACAATTCTATTCAGGTAGTATTGATACTGCCGTCGTATCCACGTATCAGCCTCCTCCACGTATCCCATCGACCTAGCGCAGCTTGAACTCGTGCGTCTTGTTGTACGTGCCGTTGGCGCCGTCGAACCGCACGGTAATGTCAATGTCGAGATCGCGCGGGTTCTTGGCGTTGGGCTTGCACGAGACATCGCCCTCGATCACATCGCCCGCGTCGCACGCGAGTTCACCTTCAAGGTAGAACACAGTCTGCTTCCAGTGCGTGTACTCCGCGTTGGGTCCCGTGGAGAACGCGAGCTTCTTGTGGGTCGCTCGGAACGTGCAGTCAAAGTACGCGACGAGCGCGTGGCAAAAGTCCTGGCGAAAGCACGTGATGCGGAAGGGTGACTGGAACGTGAGCTCTTCCTTGGTGACCTTGGTGAGATCAATATCGAGGATCGGGCACACGTCCGAGATGACGGCGTCGCCATTGACCGTGTCGACCAGCGGCTCGACCTTGGCGATCTCCTTGATGCAGCTCATGTCAAAGCCGTACACATTGTCCCAGACTAAGCATACAAGAATCAAGTCAGTGTAGGGCTCCTCAATCGCTTCTCCAGACAGTGGGGGATACGTACAGTCGAGCTTCTCGGCGCGGTAGTCCCCGTCCTCGATCGCGCCAACGTACAGCACGGCGTGGTCCGGAAACATGAGGCCACCCTCGACGAGGTACTTGTCGCGCGCGTACAGCACCGTGTCGAGCATCGACTCGTAGAGTAAAAAGTAGCCCATCCACTCCGAGATGATAATGTCGACCTTGTCCACAGGCAGCGTGAGCTCCTCCATCTTTCCCTGGATCAGCGTGATCTTGTCGCCAAAGCCATTGACCTTGACGATCTCTCGGGCCTGCACGAGAATGCCCGAGCAGTCGACGCCGTAGACGTGCTTGGCGCCGGCCTTGGCCGCAAACATCGAGAGAATGCCCGTGCCGCAGCCAACGTCCAGCACGACCTTGTCCTTGAAAAGGTGCTTGCTCTGCAGGATCGCATTCATGTACGCCTTGGTGCGCACTGTGTCCTTGAGCATCTCCTCGTGGATGCCAAAGTGCGAGTACGAGTCAAAGTAGTAGTCCTTGCTCGTCATCTCTTGCACGGGCGGCGCAGCGGGCGCTGGGGGCGGCGGGGGGGTAGGCGTGGCCATGGTGCTGTGCTGTGTTGTTCGAGGAGGAGAGGAGCGAAATGAGCTACAAGGCAGGGTCTCGTGCCTGCAGCTCTTCGTGTGAGTTGGCTCCACCCAACGAAAATGGATTGGTCGCCAGTGTAACACGGAAACCATGTGTCAGTTACGAACCGCTTAACGGATGATTCCGCCACGAGAAGATCATGGGCGGGGCGACCACGCTCAGGGGGAAGCCTGTGAGTATTGGGCCAGGGAAGCACGAGATCTCTCCGTTGCTCCTCTTGCGGCGTACGACGTGGCAACATGTTCTTTTCTCTCACTTCCCCATAGAATTATCAGAGATTATCTGGACAACCTAAGAAGACAAACGCGCCAGGAGAATCCCCGAGCCCGCTCGCTGCTTCTCAAGGCGCATCAACCCGTTCCTCTGCAAGAAGAAAAAGCCCCTGAGAGCGACTGCTAAAAGCCGCGTCCGTTCGTTTCCTTGCTTCATAACGGGAGGACGAGACCTCGAAAAGCAAGCTCATTTTCCCAACTTGGTGTATTGAAGACCAGCATGTGCCGATGCGGATGGTCATGGCACGCTTAGATGGCACCACGGTTGCCCGTCTTCTTCTGGGCACGCGGAGCAGCACCGCCCTTGGAGACGTTCTTGGCACCGCCCTCGGCCTTGGTCGTCTTCTTGGCCTTGCTGCGGTCCTTGGCCTCCTTGAGAGCGGCCTCGCGGGCAGCAGCGCGGACCGTCGGCTTCTGGTTGCGCTTCTTGCGGATGTCATCAGCCGAGACACCGACGATGGCCTTCTGGATCTTGGCGGTCTTGCGCGTGCGGCGACGCGTGATCTCCTCCACCTTGATCTTCTTGTTCATGCGGCGCCAAGCCTGGGTCCACACGATCTTCATCGCCTTCTTGCGCTGCAAGAAGAGCGACTTGCTCTTGCGGCTGATGAACTGGTAGGTCGTACCATCACGGCGGATGAAACGCGAGCCGTGACCCGGGTAGATACGGCCCTCGCTGAACGAGCAGACTTCGGTCCTGAGAGGAGACAGAGCGAAAAACCACCATTCGTCAATCTCACTCTGTTGGGGGAAATGCATCGTGGGCGGCGACGGCGGCGGTGGTGGTCGTGCAAGATGCATTCGCGGGTTCACGGAGCCAGCGACATGTACACGCCGAATGATGTTTCCATACTGGGTCGTTATATATGCTCCCGTACGCCAATCTGCATCTGTACGGCCGCATACACGCCACACTTGATACTCCGGCCATTGGCGCCATTCATCATGCCGTTGTGATTGTCGTCTAATCGTCGGATACTGCACGCGCTGTTGAGCCCCGTCAACTCTCCGAAGGGGTCCACTGCTCTGCCACTCCAGTCCACGCGACTCGCTACCCACCGGCTAGCCGCCCGCCGCCCGCTACGCCCCCGTCAAAGGCTACGTACTTAATCACCATGATGCCTCTTTCTTCTTGGGAAAATGCAAGCCGATGGAATCAATGGAAGTCGGGTTTGGTGGCGATTCGTACTTGAGCGGAGTAATGTTACTTCAGAGCCCCCAAACCACTGATCCACTGGTTGGAACGCGTGTTACTTCACAGGAAAAACCCAATTACCCACTGAACCTCGTGGATGGGTACTCGGTTATGGTTACAAAGTGTGGACCACATACGGTTCTAGCTGCCCCCCTGGGGTGTTATTGTCGGATCTTTGGTCATCTTCACATGGTCAAAATGGTCATCCGCTGGAGCCATCTCGGACGGCTCCGCTTCGCGCCGCGTGTGGGGCGCTACAGCAACGTTCAGACGCCGACGCGTCGATATATCTCGGTGCAAGACTCGCTGTACGCGCAGACCCACACGACGCCCGGCGTGATCAACTTTGGGCTGGGTCAGCCGTCCAAGTCACTGCTCCCACTGGAACTCTTCCAGCAAGCGGCGGCGCATCGCTTCCAGCCGTCGCAGGACGCAGCGCTTCTGCAGTATGGAGCTGGAAAGGGATACTTGGGATTTCGCAAAGCGCTTGCAAGCTTCTTGAGCGGTAAGGGGTGCTGACTGAAACAGCGGAGAGTGGTGATCGTGGGTGATGAGATTCTGACAACACGATACAGATGCGTACGACCGCGATGTCGATGCGGATGCACTCATGGTGACAACGGGCAACTCCCAGGCAATCTCCCATGCGGCTACGGTACTTTCTCAGGACACGAGGCGCCGCGCATTCGTTGAGCAACCGACGTACTTCTTGGCCTTCGATATTTTCCGAGAACTTGGACTGAGCATCGAGTCCGTGCGTGTCGACAATGACGGGCTTGATGTGCGTGTCCTCGAGCGATCTACACTAGTGGTCTATTGCTGCTGTCTGACGAAAGCATCGTCTCTGAATGCAGGTCGATGCACTCGAGCAAAAGCTGCGCGCTGGTGACGTGCCGTCGTTTCTGTACACGATCCCCTTCTACCACAACCCGACGGGCGCCGTCCTTCCGGCGGACCGCTGCAAGTGTCTCATCGAGCTCGCACGCCAATTCGACTTCAGCATCATCTCGGATGAGCCGTACAACTTGCTGGGATTCGCGGGCAAGAACCATCGCTCGCTTGCGTCGTACGACTCGACTGGACGCGTGCTCTCGCTCGGAAGCTTCTCCAAGATTCTCGCCCCAGGGCTGCGATTGGGTACGGACCTCTCGGAGCATGCTCGTCAACATGAAATGATCATTGCTGACCAACGCATTTCAATTGTGTGATAGGTTGGGCTCACAGCCAGCCCAGCACGATCGAGAAGCTTGCCGCGCTAGGACCGATCCGCAGCGGTGGAGGCCAGAACCCACTCACTGCCTCGCTTGTCCACAGTCGTACGTTCACTGCCTTGCTTTGTGATACAGTGTACATGTGCTCACTACGATCCTGTTGATATCTATGTGTGGGCAGTGCTTGACCAGGGTTTTCTCGCGCCTCACATTGCGTCACTTCAAACGACTTTTGGGCGACGCAGGCGAGTCATGTGCGAGTCCCTTCGTGCGCTGTGCCCTGACTGCAAGTTTCGCGAGCCTGAAGGTGGCTATTTCGTCTGGGTCAAGCTGCCGTCGGGTGTGGACGCCCATGATCTTTATAACGAAGCCACCAGTCGCCACGGAGTGGCCTTCACTCCAGGCTCACGATGTGCACTCCCATCTTCTGACGCTGGCGAATCCCTCACGAGTTCAAAGGAGTACATTCGATTATCGTTTGCATTTTACGATGATGAGGAGATTCGAGAGGGCATCCAGCGGCTTGCAGATGCACTCAACGCTGTGCGGGCTCCGTGAGTCCAGCAATACGAATACTGCACAAGCATCACCATGATTCCTGTTACAGGAGTTGGGGTCGTCTCTGACGTAAGCTCGGAACAGCGACTCATCTAAACCTCCACAGGAGTCATATCTGTTAAGGGTCTTAAGGCAAGTATGCGGTTGCTTTCTCTGTGCGACGCGTACCATGTTATAATAATATCAGTCGGACCAACAGCGCCACCGGACCCGCTAAAGTAGTCATTTCACATTTCAAGAACGTCGACGCGTGCATTTCGGAGAGATCAGAGACCGCTCGTTACAGGAACACGCGGTCCTTTTCCATGAATGCCGACACGGCCCGCGACACAGCGTCGTACGTCATGAAGATCACGCCCTGACCAGGGATCACGCGTCCCAGACGAGGCACGACGCCCGAGTAAAAGACCAAAATCCCTTCCTGCGTCAGCAATTGCTTGAAACAGTCGACCGTGCCCTTGTACTTGGCGGCCTCGAGGCCTTGCATACGCGTCTTGACCACATCGAAAGCTAGCAGCACACACACATACAAAAGCACGCGTTAGGATCATAGATCAGATGAGTTACACTTGACAGCTTGGCCTTCAGACAGACAGATCGTCCGATAATGAGAACGTACGGTTGTTGCCAAAGACACTGAAAATACCCGCCGAGATGCCACCCACAAGACTGTACACGGCGTTCTCGGTTGCCGTCATGTGCTTGGCGTCGCGGATGATGCCGTTGCGCTCGAGCACGTCGGGCGAGAGGCGGCGTTTGTACTCGGTGAACCACATGAAGCGCAGACCCTGGTTGCTGGATTGCTTGAGGACGGTCGGAATGAGTCCCTGATACAGGCCGCGGATGCCTTCCTTTGCTAGGATCATCTTCGTGCCCTGCCACACGCCGACGTTGGCGCCAATGAGCTTGGTCTTGAGCGTCTCGATCTACAGGCACAATCACATCAGAACAGGCATTCGCATTCGTGTACAACAAACTCTAACAAACGTACTGGTGTGAACGCGAGTGTTGCCTCCATGGCACCGGCGGCCACGCCGGCAGCGAGGTTGCGCAGCGGCGTCTCTCCCTTCTCACCAGCAAACTTGTGCTTGAAAAAGTCAAACGCACCAAAGCGAATGCCGACCGTTGGGATCGAGCCGATGAGCACTGGTGCGAGGCCGCGGTAGAGCGACAGCACACCGTCCGTGCGCACGTGGTACTTGAAGCCGCCGAGCATTCCAGTGTAGTGCTGCTTCATCGTGCCCAGTTGCATGTTCGTCTTGATCATCTCCATGGGCCAGATCGTTAAGACCTCGATGCAGCCGGCGACGGCCCCGGCCGTCGTGGCCACAACCTGGTTGCTAGCCTTCTTATTCGCCATAGCTCACCGAATGTGTATGAGAGTGCTGCCGGGTGTGTGACGACACTGCTGTCATAGAGATCAAGTTCAATTACAATGGCAGTTGTGAGGAAGGCGAAAGGGCACGCCACGTCCAGGCGGATGCGCAGGCATCATGTCGCGCACCTCGCTGTCTCGCTGGGGGAAGGCAGTTGATAGAGCTCGGCTCACAACGGTTGACACGCAGTGTCGCCCGCCGGAACAGACTGCTGAGGCAGAAGAAGATGGATGCGCATTCAGTTTTGGTGCATCAACTTTACGTGAGCCGGTGCCAGTATACTGAAACCAAGTCAATGTGAGTCCTTGGATCACCGAAAGACTCGGTCGGAATAGATGTGGCGTTACAGCAATTACAGTACTCGAGAATGCCGAGTAATTTTGATTCGAGAACCATTGCAAGCAACGAGAAGACCTGATAGGACGCCCAGCGGGCGAGCGGACGCTGTCGTGGGGACCCGGTGACGGTGCCGATGAAGACGGCTCGTCCAGAGGAAAAGAGGAGGCAATCCACATGAGAGCGAACGATGCCATGGTGGACTCGAGGGCACACGGCTGCTTGGAGCCCAACCGTCATCTCATTTCATTCCCCACCCGAATACAGCGCCCTCTGAAGTATTTAACCACGCTTACCCTAATCCACGAAGCCCTTCAGTGGATCCGCTCGGATTGACTTGGTTTTAGTATGCCCGGGAAGAGCTCAGGGGTCTTCCAAAATGGATGCGCATCCTCCTGCTTCAGCCTCGAGATTGTTCAGGTGGGCGGCACTGCATGCCGACCTTTCTCGCCGCAGTCTCTCCTTTGCAAAGCCACCCACCAACGAGGCACACCGGTGCGTCTCCCCGCCTCACTCCTCTGCGTGGCGCGATGCTTACGCATCCAACGTGGGGCTCACCAGCGTCCTTGCGATCCACTCACTTTCTGTTCATCTTTGTGACAGCATTCTCATCCCGTAAACCATGGCGACCAAGAAGTCTAGCAACCCGGTCGTGGCCACGACGGCCGGGGCCGTCGCTGGCGGCATCGAGACCTTGACGATCTGGCCCATGGAGATGATCAAGACGAACATGCAACTGGGCACGATGAAGCAGCACTACACAGGAATGCTCGGCGGCTTCAAGTACCACGTGCGCACGGACGGTGTGCTGTCGCTTTACCGCGGCCTCGCACCGGTGCTCATCGGCTCGATCCCAAAGGCGGGTATCCGCTTCGGTGCGTTCGACTTTTTCAAGCACAAGTTTGCCGGTGAGAAGGGAGAGACGCCGCTGCGCAACCTCGCCGCAGGCATGGCCGCCGGAGCCATCGAGGCGACGCTCGCGACCACACCTGTACGTATCGTATAGGCTGTTGTATGCAAACGCTTCTTCTGATAGAGATTATGTCTGTAGATCGAGACGCTCAAGACCAAGCTCATTGGCGCCAACGCCGGTGTGTGGCAGGGCACAAAAATGATCCTAGCCAAGGAAGGCATCCGCGGCGTGTATCAGGGACTCACCGCCACTGTTCTCAAGCAATCCAGCAACCAGGGCCTGCGCTTCATGTGGTTCACCGAATACAAACGCCGCCTCTCGCCCGAAGTGCTTGAGCGCAACGGCATCATCCGCGACGCCAAGCACATGACGGCAACCGAGAACGCCGTGTACAGTCTCGTGGGTGGCATCTCGGCGGGTATTTTCAGCGTCATTGGCAACAACCGTACGTACCTCATTGCCGGAGGATCAGTCTGCCTGTCAGTGGTTCTGGTATTCTATTGCGATGGGATCCTAATCGGTGGTTGTATGTATCTATACTGGTAGCGTTCGATGTGGTCAAGACACGTATGCAAGGCCTCGACGCCGCCAAGTACAAGGGTACGGCCGACTGCTTCAGGCAAATGCTCACGCAGGAAGGGATTTTGGTCTTCTACTCTGGCGTCGTGCCTCGTCTTGGACGCGTGATCCCTGGCCAGGGCGTGATCTTCATGACGTATGACGCTGTGTCGCGGGCCGTGTCGGCGTTCATAGAGAAGGACAAGCTGCGCCAGTAAATGGTCGGCCTTTGATCTCCCCCGAAATGGACGCACCGACACTTTTTGGACTAATGGACAAATATGAAGTACAAAAATGTCGTGTGGTGATGAGTGGAGAGTTTTGTATTCTTCAGTTGGATGTTGCCGGGAGCGGATACTTCTTCTGGTGCACAATGCGGATGAACGCCGTCACACTCTCTGAGGCCCTGCATACACCCAGACACGGTGAGATAAAAGACGCCAGTGCGTGAAGAGCTATGAATGAACCACACACACCGCTGACAGGCCTCCGAGGCCGCAAAGTACTGTTCCTCTGAGAGCAGTCCGCTCGTGACGGACGTGAGCACGCCGCCGCTGCTCGTGCTGGAGCTGGCCGTTGTGATGAGCGACACCGATTGCTATGAACACAAAGCGGCACTGTCAGTGGTGCACTTTGGTAGGTGAGAAATCTACTGTATCTGTACCTCTTCTTCGGTCCGGCTCGGGTCCAAGAAGAGCCCGCCGTCGGGCAGCAGCGCGCACGTGGACGACGTGACGACCGAGAGCATGGGCACGCCGGCGTCCATGAGCGCGAGCGTCGTGGCATTGATCGCGACCGACAAGAGCGACCCGCTGTCTTCGATGACCTGGACGACCACGCCGATCACGGCGCGCGGGAACTCGTCGCCCACGACGAGCGGCTCAAACGTGCGGCGAATGAGCTGCTCGTACTCTTTCTCCTTTGAGCCTGCAAGAGTAAACCCAAGTCAGTCAGGTATGTATACCATACGACGGCGTTCTCTCGGCACTGCCGTGACGTACTCACGATGCCCTTTTCGAGCTTGAAGCACACGTCGATCGTGACGCGGTCGATCTGCTCGCTGCGGCGCGACTTGGCCTGGCCCGGCCCGTAGACCGCGACAAGCACGGTGCTGTTGCCGTGCGACATGCGCGCGGACCCGTCGGCGCGGAAGAGCGCGCCCTGCTCGCACGCAAACGGCCGCAGCTCGTTGCCCAGGCGGCCGTCATGACGTTTCGCCGGATCCACCATGCTCATTTGGCGCTTAACCAGCGGAGGCACTGGTTCCCAGTCAAATACCGCACTTAATGGGTGACAGGTGCGTACTTAGCATCTCAGTTTAGTGTAGCCATCTCTACAATCTCTATTGCGGCCTTCTAGTCGCTCGTGCTGTGGCGACGGTACTCCTTGTCGTGGATGAGCAGCTCCCGCAGCGCCAGTAGCTCCTGGCGCCACATTTGCTCGACGCTCGTGACGCGCAGTTCCTCGAGTCGCGCGGCCTTGGTGTCGTGCTCGCTCTGCAGCTTCTCGACGTGCTCCCTTGTGAAGCTCAGCAGCGACGTGTTCAGCAAATAGTCAAACTCGCGCTGCTGGTCCACTGAGCCCACCGCAGTCGCCGCTGTCTCGGCGTTCTCTTCATCTAACGAATCGGGAGCATCCGAGTCGGGCACTGCTTCTGCTGTGGATTCGTTCGCGACAAATCCAGAGGCCGGTGCAAACGCGTGGCGCTGAAGGAGCTCCACCAGCTCCGCCTTGGGGATCCGCTCCTTGAGGATCGACTGCAAGCTGCCCTCTGAGACTTCCTGAATAAACCGGATACGGTTCTGCAGCTTGAGTACGTCGCGGCTTTGCTTGTCCTCGAGGTGGGCCTTGCGACGTTTGTACAGCTCCAGTCGAATGGGGAAAAACGCACGCAGCACGTCTTCACTCGTCTCAAACTTGGTGAGCTTGCCGTTGGCGTTGAACGCGTGCATGTTGGTCGTGCTCAGCGACGACTCGAGCTTAAAGACCTTGAGCACGTGGTCTCGGTCTTTTTCCATGAGACTCGTGAGGTCGGCCCGCGACAGTGAGACATCGAATCGCACGTCTCGCTCCGAGTGGTGCTCCGAAAACGACCGGATTGTCTTCTTGGCGACGAGATCCCAGAGCACTTTTTTATAGTCTTCGACCCAGCGACCCACGGGCAGTTCTGAAATGCGGAGCGTCGTCGTGTTGACCTGGTCAATCTTGCCGCGCGTCACAAACGACTGCTCGCCGAGCTGTTCAATCTCGCCCCGGAATCCTTTGACCCACGGCAGCATGGGCTCGAGCGGCTCAGCATGACTGTCGAGAAGCCGAAGCAGGTTGTCAATCACTTCGACAGGGTGGTACATCGGGATCTGTGTGGACCAGCCCGTGCCGATACCTTCCGAGCCGTTAATCAAGAGCATGGGAATGATCGGCACGTAGTGGTGCGGCTCGACGGCGTACCCGTCGTCATCCACATAGCTCAGCAGCGCATCGTCGTCTTCTGGGAAGAGCATGCGCGTGTGCTTTTGCAGGAGCGTGAAGATGTACCGAGGACTCGCGGCGTCCTTGCCGCCCTGCAGGCGTGTGCCGAACTGACCGGAAGGATATAGCAGTGGAAGGTTGTTGGCGCCCACATAGTCTTGCGCCATGTTGACGATCGTCGAGTGGAGCGAGGCCTCGCCGTGGTGGTACGCCGTGTGTTCGCTGCAGTAGCCAGCGAGCTGTGCGACCTTGACTTCCTTCGTAAGCTTGCGTTTCAGACACGCGAACAGCACCTTTCGCTGGGAGACCTTGAGCCCATCGACGACGGACGGGAGCGACCGAACATTGTCAGCGTGCGAAAACTGAATGAGCTCCTTGTTGACGAAATCCCGGTACGACACGGCGCCGTCGCTCGTGTCCAAGAACGACTGCGGCGAGTACTCGTTCAGTAACCACTCTTTGCGATCTCCAGCACGCGTCTTGCTAAACACCATCTCCAATGCGTCGCCGTCGGCTTCGCCGTCCCACTGAAAGTCGACGAGATGCCTGCCGAGATCCCGAAAGTACTCGCGGCCTTCGGCGCTCGTGGACGTACCCAGACCCTTGTAGTACTTGATTGTGAAATGCTTGAGCTCGTCTTCTGCCAGGCTGTTCTTCCAGTCCATGTACTGAGGGATGCTGTAGAACGCCAGCACGTCGCTCTTCTTGCCCTTTTTCGGGGTCACCTTGATAATGGGCGTGATAAACTCGCTGAGGAATCCGTCAGCTTGGAGAAGCTCGGGCCAGAACGAGTGAAACAAATTGAACAGCAGCCCCTTGATATGTGAACCATCGTGATCTTGGTCTGTCATGACGATCACTTTGCCGTACCGGAGCTGCTCGCGCGACTCGGGCGAGTCGTATTTTTCGCCCATTTTCAGGCCGAGAATCGTACACAGATGCGCAAACTCGGCGTTCTTGGAGAGCTGCGTGTCGGTCGCGTCACGCACGTTGAGCACTTTGCCTCGCAGCGGGAAGACGCCGTACGTGTCACGACCGACGACCGCCAAGCCCGCCACGGCGAGCGCCTTGGCAGAGTCGCCCTCGGTCAGGATCAACGCGCACTCTTGCGAGCGCGCACCGCCGGCAAGGTTGGCGTCCTCGAGCTTGGGCACATTCACGCTGGTCTTGGAGCGTGTCGTGCCCGAGACTTTCTTCATAAGCGCGGCCCGTTGCCTGGACCGCGCGGCCTCCACGACGCGCTCGACGATGCCCGAGTTGGTGACGACCATCTTGAGGAATCGCTCGGACAGCAGACACGACGAGCCGTACGTCGTGGGGCGCGACGACATGTACTCTTTCATCTGCGAGTCGAACGTCGGGTTCTCAATGAGACAGTTGATAAACACGGCGACGTGGGGCTTGACCTGCGCCGGCGAGAGGGCCGTGAGTTCCGGATGCTTCTTGTTAATGTGGTCGGCCACGCGGCGGCAGATCTGGTCGCTGACGTAGTTCACGTGCGTGCCGCCACGCAGCGTCGACATGCCGTTCACAAAGCTCACTTGCACAAAACCCATGTCGGACGGCAGCACGCCGACCTGCCACCGCTTGTTGGTTCGCGAGAAAATGTACTCGGCAGGAGGCGCCGTCGAAGCCGCACTCTCGTCCGGCTCGGCCGTGGTCGACTGCTGGAACGTTTGCAGGTACGACTCAAAGCCGGCGATCGGCAGCGGTTTGCCGTTGAGCGTGACCTGCACGTCCGAGAGGCAGCCGGCAACGTCAACCACGCGCTTCTTGAGCACGCGCGCCATGCCGGGCGTGAGCTTTTGCTGGTCAAACTTGGCCAAGTCGGGCGAGAACGAGACGCGCGTAAAGTCCTTGTCCTTGGGGTCCATCGGCGTGATCTCGGGTTCCCCACGCTCGCGCATATTGTTGCGCCACACTTGCTTGTACTTGAGCCCCGCGCGGCTGTCACCCGTCTCGACTATAAACTCCTGGCTGAAAATATTCGTGAGCTTGGCGCCGTAGCCGTGGCGGCCGCCCGTGAGCCGCGCGCTCGAGTCGTCAAAGTTGGAGCCCGTGAGCAAGTGGCCCAGCACGAGTTCGGGCACGTACACTTGCTCGCCCTTGTGGAACTGCACGGGGATACCGCGGCCGTCATTGTGGATCGAAATCCACGGCTTGAAGCCGTTGGCCTTGGAGCCGGCGTCGATCACAACGTCCAGGTGGCGCATACTCGGGTCGCGCACTTTGTTGTCGACGGCGTTGACAATGATCTCGTCGAAAATCTTGTACAGCGCCGGGACGTACTCGACCACTTGCTGCTTCATGCGCAGCTTGCCACCTTTCTCGCTCGGGTCCTCTGGCTTGGAGAGCATCCACATGTTGTCGCGTGCAGTCTCGACCGAGCCAATGTACATGCCCGGCCGCAGCAGCACGTGCTCGAGCGGCGTCTTCTTCTGGTAGATTTCCTCGACACTCTCCTCCAGCGACGTCGACGAAAATGCGCGGCACAGCGGCGACATGCCTCTATTGAGCAGACGCAGCGGCTCGTGGCAGCGGTGGCGCTCACGCAGCGGCGAAGAGGAGGAGCTGTGGAGCAGACCTGGAGAGCGCACCTGCGGGAGCGCATATCTCAGCAATGCCGCACCGTGTGAAGCCCGCGCTTGCACGAGCGGCGCTGCGCGATGCGCCGCTAAAACGTGCGCACTGCCGCATTGCAGACGCGCTGCGGCGTGGTGCAGCGCGCGCCGCCGCGTCACGGGCGCCTTCCACATCGCTTGCTTCGGTAGCGATGGTGCGTGCGTGTGTGGCCATCAACTACAGTCGTGGTTTTAGTGACACCTTATCTCCCTCGATATAGTGACCTCAACATCTGTTGCACTCCCGCGTTTCTGTGACCTACCCCTTGGGGAGCCGTCACAGAAGCGAGGGAGGTCACTACCACTCAAATGCTCGCATAAGGGGGCCATTCGACCCAAACGGAAGGTCAGTCTTGCGAGGGGGTCCGCGCGAGCAAAGGGCGGGAAGCGAGAGAAGGCTGGATGACGACCGACGCCAGCGGCAAGCAGCCGCCGCGCGCGGCCACGCGGAGCACGCGCGCGAGCCACGAGCGCAAGGAGCTGCTGGAGGCCGCGCAGGCGGCGCAATCGGCCGTGGCGGGCGAGAACAATGAGCCCGAGCCCGACAACAAGGGCAGCACGACGGCAGGCAAGGAGACGGCGGATGGTGGCGGTGGGAGTAGTGCGACAGAAGAGCCAAGCGGTAGTGCGGGCGACCAGGCGTCGACTGCCGCCACGACGAGGCGAAGCGGTCGCCGCGCGGCTGTCACGGCGGGCGCGAAATCGACCGACGAGAAGACGGTGGAGACGGAGCCAGGCGCCACGACGACGACAGCAGAGACCGAGAGCGTTGCGACGAAGGCGGTCGATGCGGCCGCGGTCGCAGCGTGTGTGGCTGGTGGCGCGTCGCTGTCGACGGCGGCGACTCGGTTCGGTATCTCACGCGCCGAAGTGACCAAGATTGTAAAGGAGACCACGATCCAGTCGACCGCGACGGACACGGTACCAGAAGCCACAGAGGAACCCGAGTCGACTCCGACCACGACGCCAACGACGACCAAGGATGGCGTCGCGTCGGATGCATCGACCGAAACTGCGAGTGACAGCGACGGCGTGGCGGGCAAGCGGGGCACTTCGAAGCGGGGGACCCCGAGGGAGGATGAGGGTACACTGACAAGTGAAGATACCGTCATGGCGACGGCCCCCGCGGTCGTGGCGCCGTCAGTACCAGTCGCTGCTGCACCAGCAGTCACGATCCCCACAGGCACGGCCAACGAGCTCAAGCGCAGTGCCGATGCGCTGACCGACGCGACCGCTCCACCCGCGTCCAGCGGCAACGGCTCCGTCATGCCCAAGGCCAAGCGCGTGCGCAAGACGCGCGAAGAAAAGCTGTCGATCCTCGCGTTTGTCGACGACGGCGGCACGCACGTGGCCGCGGCCGAAAAGTTTGGGGTATCGCGGACGGCCGTAACCAAGATGGTCAAGGAACGCGACATTATTATGAGCGGTCTTTCGGGCAAGCAGCACGCCGCGGCCTCGGCGGCGTTGAACGGCGCGCAACAACAGTCCATGGTAGCCGCGCTTGTGGGGACTTCCCACCAGCAAATGGCTACGCCGCTTGAGAACGCGCCCACACCACCGGCAAGAAAGACACGGGCCGCCAGCAACACATCCACACCACGGTCTCAGCAGCAACAGCAGACGACCGGGGGCGACCCGCCCCACCCAAAGGCCAAGCGCGTGCGCAAGACTAATGAAGAAAAGCTCTTGATTCTCGAGTTTGTCGAGCGTGGCGGATCACAAGGCGCGGCCGCGGAGAAGTTTGGGGTCTCGCGTACCGCCGTGACGAAGATGGTTAAGGAACGTGAAGCCATCACGGCCCAAGTACTCTCGGGCAAGAGCAACCACCGCAAGGTGTTGCAGTACCAGCACAAACTCTCGATCATCGAAGACATGCTGTACAAGTGGCAAGTCCAAGTCGAGAACGACGCGCCCAATTTGAAAATTACAGGCGATCTCTTGCAATCCAAGGCCGTGGAGTTCCGCGACAAGATTTTGGCCGAGTGGAAAGACAGTCTGGAACCCGAAGTTGTGCAGTCACTAAGTGACTTCAAGGCCTCGAACGGATGGCTGCATCGGTATCTTCAGCGCCGCAATTTGCGGACCGCGTCCAAGCGGGAGTACCACCGCCGAGCGAGTCCCAACGGCACTAGCAACGGCAACGCTAGTAATACTGTCCCCTCGAGTCCGTCGGATCCGTTCAATATGAATTTGCTGCTGGCCGACCTTTCGCAGCGGCTCCGCACGGTGCCCGTGCAGTGTATCTGGAACATGGACGAAATCGCGCTGTTACCAAAGGCCTGTACGGCTCCTCCGACTCCATCTTCCGCCACGAAAGAAGACGACTCAGCGGTCGCGGAAAGGGACGCTGCCGATATGCCGTCGGACCGTATGACGGTTGTATTGATGGTGAATGCCGCGGGGGAAAAGTTCAAGCCGGAGGTGCTGATAGCAGAGGGGTCCGTGGAAAAGCAGCTCGATGAACTTCAGAAGGCCCACCCAACACTCTTGGTCACGTCGCAACCCAACGCGTGGCAAGACACGACAGCACTGGCGCTGTACCTTCACGCAGTCAGCATCGAGGCCAAGAGACGCCAAGAAACTTGGTATATCGTCATGGACGCAAGTGCGTGTCATATGGAGTTTGCACAGCTCGTGGACCCGGCGGGATCGTTCGAACAAGGATACCGATTCGAGAGCCTCGTGCTTTTGTTCCTGCCGCTCCAGGCCACCACCGAACAGCAGCCGCTGCACCACGGCATTGCTCGAGTCTTCAAAGCTGCGTACCGCCATGCGATGCTCGCTGCACTCGTGCAAAAGTGGAGTGAGACTGAGGGCGCCAAGACGTCGTTTGATGCTTCCACGCAAATCGGTGTGTCCGAGCAAATTGCGTGGCTGGCGTCGGCGTGGGAGGCCGTACCGTCGGCGCTGATCCGCCATTGTTGGGTAAGGAATGGACTGCTCTCGCCGGCGCAGCTCGCACAGATCAGCCAGGACAATTCCCGCGCTGTTGAGGCTGAGCTGTTCCGCACGCTCACCGATACGATCGCGTTGCTCCTTGAGCAAGACGGTGGTGCGCTGGCGCAACATTTGGGGATGGAAGTGAACTTGTCATCAGGAGAAGGCGCGGAGTCGTCGTCCGTGTCCTTACTGGACCGAGTGAACGCACTGATCACACTGGATGACGACGAACCAACGGGTACGACGGCGCTTGTTGGTGTGACGGCTGGTTGTGAGTGTCTAGTCTAACGAACGCGTCTCTGTACGATGTGCAAACAGAGCGGAAACTCGAGATGCCGTCGGCCAACAACCACGTGATCACTGAGACCGATGCGAACGGAGACCTTCGAGCACTCGTGTAAGCAACTATTAGCCACCAACAAAGACGATGACTCAGTGTACAGGAAGGACAGTCAGAGGCTGCCTCGTGATCTTTTGTACGTGCTTTTGCAAGGAGCCGGTGATCACAATGTGAAGTTATCTTTTTCTGCCTAATCACGTGAGCTATTGGCCTACCGGACCCCACATCTCATCGACCAAGGTCGTCTGTAGAGCTGGTTGGGCCTTCCCCTTTCTTCAGCACCGGCGCCGAGTTTGTGCGGCCCAGAATCGAGCTGTTGTTGTTGCTGCTGCTACTACTGATGGGCGGGAGTTTCTTGTTGTTCCCTGCCGCAGGCGAATGTGCTGAAGCTGAAGCGTCCATGCCTCCGGCACGGCCGTTCCACTCGGCTTCTTTGCGTGCTAGTCGCCTTGCGTCGTCTTGCTGCTTTTTCTTTTGCAGCAGCAGCTTTTCCTTCTGCTTCTTCAGCGTTGCCGCCGAGATCGGCCGCACGCGCGAGAAGAGCCGACCGCTTTCCTTGTCAGCGGACGCCGCCCCCGCCCCATGGGATCCCTTTGAACCAGCGAACGCGGCTCCTCCTTCTTTGATCTTGAGCTTGAAGGCACTCGTGGCGCCTCCACCTCCACCCACACTGTCGGTCGCCTCCACCTCATCCAAGAACGAGTCCTTCGTCAAGTCCACTTCGGGGGGCGCGACCTGCTCGCGCACGTCGACCACACAGATGGTCTCGACGCCAATGAGCGCGCTGTTGGCCCCGAAGCCGACGCCTACTGCACTACCCACGGCGTGGGCATTCACCATGGACGGCGTCGCCGTCGTCGTGCCGAGCGCCTCGATCTTACCGCCGGCATGGACGTACACGTGCTTGACGCGGTCGTTCCGCTCGAGCGCCTCGGCGAGCACTTTGATGCCATCTCGACCGACGCGGTTGGCTCGCAGATCCACGAGCCGCAGTTGGCACGAGCTTCCATTACTCAGGATCGCAGCGATCGCTCTCGCGCCTTCGCTCGTGATCGTGTTGCCACGCAACTGGAGTTCCTTGACGTTGGGTGCGTTCCGCAGCAGCGCCGCGATCGCGTGGACCTCTTCGTCACCAACACCACTCTCTGGCAGCTTCAGAATGCCCGCTTCTTCAGTCGAGGATGCCGAGGCCACTGCGGCGAGCTGCCTCGACTTGATTTCATGGACGTATCGCAGCAGCGTCTTGCGCTTGGCATCTTCTTCGGTCGTGAGTCTTTCCTGGATGAACTGCATTTTCCGCGCCAAGTGGTGGATCTGCTCGCTCTTGAGCTGGAGCTGCTCGCGAATGTCGCCACTCGCGTCCTCGGCGGCCATGACACTGGTGAGCAAGAACGCGATCCGCTCGACCAGTAGCTGCTTCGTGTTCATGCTTTTCTGTGCGCGCTTGAGGAATGGATTGGTCATCGTCTTGTCCAGAAACTCGACGGCTCTCTGGACGGACTGCGCCGACAGGTTGGTGCGCTTGGCCTTGATCACGAGCAAACCACCGTGGGACGACCGCGCCTCGACGTAAAAGCGGCCGTTCATTGCAGCGGCCACGTCGTCCGGATGCTGCTCCGTCGTGCTATTGTTGTTGGCTCGCTCGCCATGCGGCGTCGGGTCCAGTGGGTTCGCAAAGCCCGCCGACTCGAGCGCGACCGAGAGCTCAGCCATTTTCTTCTGGAGCGCGTCAAACTTGATTTGTACGGCGTCCACTTCGTCCTGCTTGCAGCGCAAGGCCTCGGTCACGACGCGGTTGCTTTCGGCCGTTGCGTGGAGCTTCTGCGAGACGTCGGCCGTTTTCTCCTGCAGGCTCGTGATCTGCGCCTGCATTTTCTTCATTTCTTCCTTGGTCACGATCTTGGCTTCTTCGTCGGCCTGCATCTTGTTGAGCAGGAACGCGATACGGCCGCTCATAGTCTTGACTTTCTCCTCGAGATCTTTGCGCTCCTCAGCCTCTTTGAGCTTGGCCTTGACCTCTTCGCTGCAGCGAATGCTGAGCTGCGCATTGTGCTTCTTGAGCGCCTGGATCTGCTCGAGCATGACCTTCTTGTCCATTTCCGACTTGGCGCGGGCCTTGCCTTCGTTCGTGCCTTCCTTGAGCAGCCGCGAGTTCTTCTTTTTGAGCGAGAGCATCTCGAGCTCCTTTTGCTTGAGCCCTTCAATGGCCTTGGTCTTGCCCAGCTCGGCGAGCTTGAGTCGCTCGAGCAACTGGAAGACCTTCTCAGCCATCTCGCGGAGCTGGTCGGCCGAGTCGCGGTTCTCGGCCTCCATGCGCGTCCGCTCCATCTCGGCCTTTTCGAACCGCTGCTGGAGCTCCTGCTTGTCCTTCATCAGGTTGCCATTCTCAATGAAAAAGTTCTTGTTGGCGTCAATCTGTGCACGCTTGGCCTTGGACTCGAGCTGCAGCTGCGTCTCGAGCTCTTGGTTGCGCTCATGGAACTTGCGCAGCTTGTCCTCCATGGCTTGGAGCTGGTCGTCGCCGTGGCGCTTGGTTTCCTCAAGCTGCTGGATCTTTTCCAGCAGTTGATACTGCTTCTCCTTGCGCACACGGAGCTGCTCCTGCAGCGCCTCGACCTCGACTTGGGTCTTCATCTTGAGCTCGGTATTACACGACCGCAACTGGTCGCTTTCGTTGCGTAGTAACCGCACTTCCTCGGCTCGCAATTGACCTTCTCGGGTCGCCTTGGTCGCGATCTCCTCATGGGTCCGAGCGGTCGCCAGCAGCGACGCGTACCGCGTCTGTAGAGCGTCGAGCTCGCTTTTCACGGTACTCGTTTCTTTCGCGAGCGCCGACGACTGCGATTCCTCGTGCTCGAGTAGTCGCAGCAGCTCCGTGTTGTGGTCGGTCAGCACTTTGATCTGCGTGTCACGCTCGTCCATGCCCGTCTGCACCTTGCGCAAGTTGGTTTCCGCGGCTCGGGCTTTGCTTTGCAGCTCAAAGTTCTGGTCGCGTAGCGAGCGGTTCTCGTCGTCAAGCTGGAGCTTGTGCATCTTGAGAGAATTGATCTCGTCGTCCATGACGTTGAGCGACGCGAGCAGATGCGAGTTTTGCTCGCTCAGGATTTTCATTTGCTCGTCTTTCATCGCGAGCGCCTCGTTGGCGCGCGTCTCTTTGCTTCCTTTTTGCACCATGGTCGCGAGCAGCGACGCGGTGTCGCCCCCACCGCCCGCGCCGCTGGAGCCCGTACGGAACGGCGATTGGCTCATCGAGAATGAAGCGCCAGAGTCGAACAGAGGCCAGTGGAAGGGCGAAAAAGGCAACGTTTATGGGGATTCGATACGAGAACAGCAACGCGAGCGATTAGCCGTCGAAAGGGCGGCGTCCAGGTCTCTCCTCTGCAATGCTTGACACGCATCATAGAGTGTAGCCATATTTAGATATCGTGTATTTACGATTATAGACACTAATTTCAAATAGAACATCTAAAGTGGACAAAACGTACTTTTAGCTGGTGATCACAGTACACTTTTTGAACCCATCTTGGTGCAATGCCGCCATTGGCCCGAACTTCGCGTATACTGGCCATCCGGCAGAAGGGCGTTGGCCTCCTGCACTGGGTGAGCGCAGTTGCGTTTCCCATCTCGCTTGCCTGTTCTTGGAGCAGATGCTCAAGCTGTTGCCAGAGGATGCAACGGCCTGGAGGAGAGTTGGGACTGGCCATGAGGTCTCCTCAGTCCATTCCCGGATTTGCCATTCCCATCCGACCCGACACCATTCCCGTTGTCCAAGCGTCCAGCGTTTGACTACGGAATAGAGCACGACAGACTTCTCTTCTCTCTCTCTCTCTCTCTCCTCTCCACAATGGGCTTCCACATCCCCGACTCGCCGCGTTCGCGTACCTGCACGCAGAATGGCACAGCCGCGGTCGAGTCGCAAGCGGTCTCCGTCTCGGTGGGGACGTCCATGGCGAGCGATGAAGACGAGGACTCGCTGTCTCCTCCCCCTGCACAGCCAGTGCAGCGTCCGCGTCGACGCAACGCGATGACCCCGATGCTCATCATGGAGGTCGTGGCCGCGCAAAACGGTGAGGTCGCTGCGCCGACGAATCCAGCCCAGGCACTTCTCCAGTTCCAAGCACAGCTCCGCAGTCGCGGGCTTCTCCCGCCGGACGACCAGACGCCCAAGCACCCGACACCGAGCATCGCTAGCGACGCAAGTTGGTGAACGCACCTCCATCACGCAATGGGACGTCCTCACCCGTGTAGAAATTTGTTTATATATGGATATCTCCAAAAATACATATCTTGCCATAAATAGTTCTCAATGCGGTTTATGGATTTTCCATGCGATATAATCCACGGTTGTTTTTGGGTGGCTTTTGAGGAATCAAACTGATCACAGACCCCCTTCCCCCCAAAGCGCGCGAAAGACAGAGCCGTAGCTCTTCGATTCGTCCCCCTCTCTCCCCGGGCGTGACGACGGCGACGAAGAGAGATGAGCAGCCACTCGCACCATCACGCGAACGGCCACGCGGCGAATGTGGCGCTTCAACCACCGGCCACGCCGGCCGAGCGGCTCGCGCAGCTCATGGCGCGCCACGGGCTGTCGCCGGCGGTCATCGCGCAGCAGCTCGGCTGGGATAATGACGCACTGGCGGCGTATCTATCGCCCGAAAACCGCCACAGAACGGCGGCCGCGCAGCGTGCTCGCTATACGTCACCCGAGGTGCAGCGTGTTGCCTATAAATTGGGCCATACCGGCAGGAGACTGAGTAGTGTTGTGTATGCCACAATGCAGACGGATAACGCGGTCGAGAAACTGCTCGTGCGCCACGAGATCGCGCAAGCCGCGCGCATCGTGGAGCGCACACCCACAAAGGTGCTTGCGCCGATGGCACTGACTATGCGACGCGCGCATGCGATACCACAGGTAGTCAAGAGATGGGGAAGGGGCGCTTCGATGAGATACTGAGTCTGATGTCCCCGTGTCCCATGTTATTGTCCCGTCCCTCCTAGCTCGCGCGATATATGACCGACCGACGCAGCGTCTTTCAGCCAGCGACCCCAAGCAGCGCAAATCCTGCCGCTGGTGCCGGCCACTCAGCGAGCGACACGCATGGCGGAGCCGTCGGCAACAGGAAGCGCAAGCGGAAAGCGACCGTCAAGCCGCTGGCCGAGTTCAAGACCGCGTCGCGGCTCAAGCCGTCGTCCGACTTGCTCTGCCCCGTGCGAATCGACGTGGACGCCGACGGTGTGCGCTTCCAGGACACGCTGCTCATCACCAACAGCTCCGCCATGTCCGCGGGGTCATCACCAGAGGCCCTCGCCGCTCGCATCGCCAGCGACGAGCGGCTCAGCGACATTGTCCGGGACGCCATCAGCGAATCCATCAAGCGCCAGCTCCTCACGTTTGCGTCGTTTGTGGATCCGTTGGCCGAGTCGCTGCACCCCATCCACTTGGATATCGTGATTGACCGCATTACCGTGCGTACCTTCCCGTTGTTTTGATCTTATTCCACGGGAGCTGACCCTCAATTGCTGTTGTTGTCACACGTTAGCTGCGGGATCAGTTCGAGTGGGATATCTACTGCGACCTGAATAATGCCGAGTCGTTCGCTGCGACGCTGTGCGCCGACCTCTCGCTGCCGCCAGCGTTTGAACCCGCGATCGCCTTTTCGATTCGCGAGCAGGTCTACGCGTACCGACGAATACTCTACAGCAAGGTGTGGATCGGCAACGACCCGCTCGTGCAAAAGACCGCGGGCCACGCGACGGCCGCGCAGGCTAGGCCGCTGGGCATCAGCACGCTCGAGCCCCTGGACGATACGGTCGTGCGCGAGCCTTTAGATACAGGTAGCTTCACGATGGATCGCTGTTCCGCTTCGATTTGACTCACAAAATCGCTCTTCTCTCAGTCTTGTGGCAGCCAGTCGTGAGCGAGCTGGGGCCGGACGAGCTCCAATATTTAACGACCAAGATCGCTGCTCAGCGACGGTACCGCCAGTTGCCTTACCGACCCACAGCCACTCTCGCCTCTTACAATCTGAGTCTGTATGTAGATCGATGGTACCAAAAAAGCCCGCTGCTCCTCTACCAGCAGCAGCGATCGGTCGACCACCCAAGCGAGCAACACCCAAGTTCCGAAAGGTACGTGATGCATAGCGTCGGGAAAAGCGATCTCGCTTCGGTCTCGCGTAGCTAACGCACACACTCGTGGTTCCTACGTTTACGTGCGTACTTTCTAGGAAAACAAGGTACCTCGACCCATCAACCCGTTCATCATGTACTGCCAAGTGCAGCGGGATCTGTTTGCCGGCCCAAAGCAGCGCCGGTCGGCGGCCGAGTCGCGCAAGATCCTGGGCGATATGTGGCGCAAGATGACCGACGAAGACAAAGAGTACTACGCGCAGCTGACCGAGGTGGAGAACGAGAAGCGGCGGCGCGACCACGTGCTGGATCTCCGCGACCGTGGCATTATCGAGTGGGAGGAGGACGAGGCACGGCGCGTCGGTCTGGTGGGCTCAAGCGTGCTGGACGCCACGCCCGAGCACGTGCGCGGACTGCTGCTGGCGGTACGTACCCATCTGCGTGGATAATGATGGTAAAGGTGATCGACTTCTGACTTCTGATGGATATTCCAGAACTATATGGACGAACGCCACGAGGTCGACACGAACCGCCCATCGGCTCAGGACGAAGAGGAGGGCGACGACGACGAAGACGAAGACGACGAGTCGGCTTGAGGCGGAGGGAGGACGCGCTCGCTCGTCATGGGCGCAATAGAGTAATCACAATCAGGTGTTTAGGAAGAGATACTGGCCTGGATATACAAAATGAAAGCCGTATCAACTGGAAAAGCACAAATGATGAAGACTGGTGTGGAGCAATCGGGATTGGACTGAGGCTTCTGCCCTTGTCTTATTATCCTCGGAAAATGAAGATGCCGGTGGCGTCGGAGATCTCTTCCTGCAGTCGCTCAAAGAGCTCCGTCTTGTCGCGCGTGTTGAGCCACTTTCCGGACGCGGCGTCAAACTCGTATCGGCGGGGTCCACTGCACACAGCCGAAGGCGTTCAATGTTTTGAGTCGGCATTTGTCAGACTATGATCACCGTACCTAATGGGCGAGGACCACCAGATCTGGCGGTTCGGCACTTGGCGGTTGAGCACCCACGTGCCGTGGTCGCCCAGGTCGATCGTGAGCACGCCTTGCTGTTGTTCATTTACGCATAAACGAATGTGTTAGCCCTCTCACCTCCACGGTGATCCATCCATTGACGGGCACTATGCACTACTCACCGAGAACGAGATGTCGGACTCATCCAGCATCTCCTCAATGCCGTCGATCCACGTCTGGACGTCGTTCAGCGTCTTCTCGGCGAGCTCCAAGAAGCGGTTTTCGTCCAGCGAATCCACCGCGTGAGGCGGCGCGCCATCCTCCGTCGAGAACGCTCGGTGAGCAAGCGACGGGACAGCACAGCGCACATGCGACGCCGAGCGAACCGCGAGTGGCGCGCGCAGCAGCTGCACGCGCGGCGCAGCGGCACAGACAGCGCGGCGCGAAGCCGACGCCAGCGAGCGAGCGAAGACGGACGCCATGGGGATTGTGGCCACCAGCTCTTGTTGTGGAGTTCGGACGCTCTGAGCATTCACTCTCAAAACGACTATTTTGACCAATCAAAAATCCATTTACCCGAATTTGCACCAATCATCAGCGATGAAGATGCCAAAAAGATCGAAAAGCTCATCAAGTCCAAGTTGAGTCGACGACGACCATGGCGCCGGCGAAAGTCGGGCGGAAGAAACGCGTCCCGCCGCCAAGCGTAACCACAGGAGCAAAAGCAGCAGTATCGTCAGGAGCGGGAAGATCTGCATCGAATGTGACGCAGTCTGATGCGATTGGCACGGCATCGAACGGCGCGCAGGCAATGATATTGCCGGCAATGTCGATTGACACTGCGGCTGCCTACTATGGCCACTTGCATAACGACATTGAGAAAGTGTCTTTCCGCCTCGGGGGAGCGTTGTGGCTACACCAAATAGTAGCAGTCGTAGTGGTCAACACGCTCATGTACGATCTGGTACGTACCGGCCTGATAGCTCTCCATTTGGGAAGCTCTGAAACTACTGACCCGATTTGCAGCACGTGCAAACGTACCAAGTACTGCTCGTCGTGTGGGCAGCACTGTGGCTCGGCCGGGGCTTCATCACGGAACAATCGGTCAAAAAGGCCACTAGAGTGAATGTGCAAAACCGCATAGCAATATCCCGCGTTGTCGTGTTGGCCATCTTCATTGGTTCCGCGCTTGCGCTCCATTACCACGTGTGGAAACTCATCCCACATCACGCAGCCATACTGCTTACCCTCATGTACGTCTTCGCGTCCCTGGCGAGTGTGGCTCGTTGCCTTACTGACCCCTTCAGTTCAGCTTCGTGGTGGATGTTCTGTCGATCAACCGAGCCCGCAGTTCATTTGGCTCCGCTCATGCTGCAGCACTCGGTGATATCGGCGAGATGGTCTTCGTCATCTTGATTTTCTCCACTCAGTACAATCAGGTCTGTCTCTATACATCTGATATCTCCCATATTTCAACACTAACCACTGATGAAGCTGTCGCACATCATCTACGACCGCATCGCCATTGCCTTTGTCGTCGTGACTCAAGTCATTCATTCTGCCGTCGTGCACGGGGTCAAGTACGCGCTGTTTTCGATGCCGTGGACGAACGAGCACCAGGCAAAGCGGAACCAGCGCTTTCGATGCGATGCCATCAACGTCGTGGCTCGCACCGTCTACTTGAGTGACGATGGGAAGCCCGCAACACCGGGCAAGGTGCGTTTGCTTCCATATCCAAATAGGGAACGGCCCACTCAGATGGATGCGGCTTTGCTTAGAGAAAGAAAGGAATGAAGTTGTCGAGTTCGATCGGCACTTCAAATCCCCTGGTGAACGATCAAGCTGCTGCGCCAGCGTTCGGGCTAGCGAAGACTAGTGTATCAGCGTTTGGTTCCTTGGACTTGGTCACGCACTGCCTCGCGCTGCAAACGCTCATCGTCACTGTGCAAATCTTCGCCACGGCTTTTGTGCTGCATTCCTGGGAACTCTGCAGGTACGCAATTTGCATTTCATGAAGTCTCTCACTCTCTTCTATTCACTCGCGTCTCTGTATACGTAGCATTGTCATGTGCACTAGCATCCACTTGCTCCTGGAAGTGCTGCTGCTGCACTCCTCACTGGCGCGTCCACACCCATTGCATACGTCCATCCACGAGTCCGCCGGCGTTGCCTCCGTTCAGATCTCTTGATACTCTTGGCACGGGGATACGTGGCGTTGATCAATGTGCCTTGCTTTCACTGTGAGTCGTTGGGTGGCGCTCAGCCTGGAGTGCACGCTTGACGGTCTCGCAGCAGTCGTAATACTGATCGATAACTGCTGTGCACTTGATCTCCTGGTACGAGTGGCGCTGTAGACAGAACTGGATCGCACACGCTGCGGCCTGACACGCACGCTGGCACAGCGCCGCGTCTTCAGCGGTCACGCGCTTGGTGGTCATTTCGGCACTGAGTCAGATGATAGATATCTGATACTGTACCACCAGGAAGAAAAAATATGTGATTTGGTGAGACCTGCCAGATCCGATATCGCACATCTGCTTTCTTGACAGAAAGAAAACTCGATGGGTCATCTCGATGGGTAACGCCAGAAAGAATCCGCATTCTCCATCCGCCATGGGCGACGATGCCGCGCCGTTTCAAGCGCGCTCTGCACTCGACGTCACAGACAGTGCCCCTGGGCGCGTGCTTGCGAGTCCGCTGTTCGTAAAGATGATCACAGCCTTCCAGGGAGGACTGCCCAAGGACCTCTACGACTTTGCACGAAGAGTTTCGCCAGACTGGGCTACGATCTCTGCCAGCCAACGACGCCAGCGTGTGCGCCTGCTTGGTGTCGAGGTGATCCGGCGAGGCGACATGGCGTTGCTCCAGCTCGCTGCTCGAGTCCAGTACCATGAGCCAGTCGGGCGACAAATCGTCGCGCGTCGAATCTCGCTCCCCATCCAGCACGCCATTGAGCACCACCGGCCGGAGATGGTGCGCTGGATTTACACAAACGGCTGCGACCCGTGCGCACGCGCGACGGACATGTACAACGACGCGGTCACTCATTTCTGCGGCGACTTTTCTACGCTCGAGACGCTGAAGGTGTTGCTCTCAACTTCAACTGAGATCATCGAAATCCAACCCAGTGTGGCCTATCGGCTTCTGGACATTCACCTGCTTATATGGGTCCACGAGAATGTTCCTGGCGTCAAGATACCCACGGTTCGCATCATGAGCGAGGCGGCAGGCGCCGGTAAACTCGACATCGTTCGGTTTCTGCATGTCAACTACCCCGACCACGTCTACCGTAGCGACATGTACACCCGGGCGTGGGCCACCGGTGCACATGACGTACTCGAGTATTTGCTGCGGCACCGCTCCGAGCCGTATAGCAATCGATTCCGGGAAGGCGTCACAGACAATGGTAGTGTACTGGAGATGATCCAGCAACTCCGTGGGGTACATGTGGAGACTTCTCACAACCGCAGCATCGGTTCTACCGCGACGCTTCATGGACGGAGGCCTATCACGAACACCAAGGCCCAGCCACTCAATGTGGTCACCCCGTGACGAATTGGAAACGTAGCATTTACATATAATGAACTTGATGAAAGAAAGTAGTGTAATTCAAAATTCACAGTCACAGCCAGGTGTCTTGTGCCTCTGGAGCCATGTCGTGCAGTACGTGGGGATTACTGAAGACCAAGGTTCATCAAAATACACACGTTCATTTTTTGGATTGAGAGAGGCCGTCACGCCACGCGTCTGTATAGCAGCGATCAGAATCGTACACCACAATTTCGGTCGTCCTACACCGTCGTGTCCTCGTTGAGACCCGTGCTGCTCTTGGCCGAGTCGGCGGCAGGAGGGATATAGTCTGGGATGCCGCGGGTGAACGACGGGTGCTACAAAGGAGGGTGATCATCAATTCCCACTATTGAAGCCGAATTGTACACAATGGCGACGGCTTACCTTGGTGATGACGAAGAAGTTGAAATAGGCGTTCGCGAAACCCAGGAGCGACATCAGCACACCGTAGACACCGACCATGCCGATCGGAAAGATCGAAATCCTGCATTATCAATGAACACGTCAATACCGAATCCGGACCCACGGAACAGTTCACGATCACTCACATGGCCAAGAAGAGGCACCGGCCCCACGGGCTGTACATGAAGCCGTAGTTGTCACGGAGGACGACATCCAGCGACTGCGTTCGGAGTTCGTAGCCAATGAGGAGCAGCGCGAAGAAGCTGGACACATAAAGCAATTCGCGCATGAGCTACCATGCGGGAGATCGACGTGTTGTCACCAATCCAAACGTACATCGTGTAGATAATCGACAGCGCGTCGGCCATGACTTTGAACGCCGAACTGGACGACAGGATCTGGATGACGGCGATCGCGATCATGCCGCCAGCGATACCCAAGTTGACGCCACGCATGGCAGAGAGGATTCCCGAGACTGACGAGCCCATGATACTGCGCATTTCAACGTTTGTTTCTCATCAGCCCTCGATCCTTTCCTAGCGGATAGAGAAAGAGAGTGACTCACATTTCGCGGGTCTTGGCCTTGAGTTCTGCCCAGACTTCACCGACCGAGATAGCCTCGCCCGTGCGCGTCGACTTTTCGGCGGCTGACGGTGGCGGCGACGGCAGCTTGAGGTCGTCCGGGTTAAGCGGCGGCAGCTTGCCGTAGGTCACGCTAGTGTATAGAGTAGAAACATGACGCACTTGTTAGACATCTTCAGCCCAAACCCACAGTCGCAGCCGTCGGCGTCCCGCGCCAACACTCCACATACTTGTCCACTAACCCTTGTCCCGTGGGGCCGGCATTGAAGACGGAGCCCGAGAGCTGCGTCGAGTTGCTGTTGGTCGTCATCTTCCTTCCGCTTGGCGTTCGCTTTCTCGCGCTTGGGCTTTGGGTTTTCCACTGTCGAACTCTGCGGTGGTAGTTTACCACTGAATATATTCCCGACGAGGTCGGTCCACCGTCGTTTTTTCGGCAGCGTGGAAAATCCGAGGGCGAAAATTACGCTTGAAACATTTCGGAGGGGTCGGGCAACACAAGCCCGTATCGACCATCACTCTGCTTCAGAGTTTCCCTTAACGCCGGTATCGTCAGAATACCGGTTCCTTTTCGGTACTCTAGGGAGATTGAAGGAGGATCCTCAAGCACGGAATCGAGGGGGCCATCGGCAATGGACGTCGACGTCGGCAGCCGCGTGACGTATGGCGCATCCGGCAAGACCGGCACGGTCCGCTATATAGGCGAAGTAGACTCACTCAGCGGCGAGTGGGCCGGCATCGAACTGGATAAGCCCGACGGCAAGCACAACGGCGAGCTCAATGGGCGCGTCTACTTTACGTGCCCGCCCAATCACGGCGTGTTCGTGAAGAAAGCACAGCTGCGCGCGCTCGGCGCCGCGAGAAGCGGCGGCACGAGTGCGTCGCCCACGACACGAGGCGGGTCCGCTGCCTCGACATCGCGGTTTGGCGCCACCGGCGCGTCCTCGGCGTCAGGAGCGCCGTCGACGACCGCGAGTCGGCTCCAGCAGATGCGGGAACGCCGCGCATCGGGAGTTGGGCTCAGTAGCAGCAGCAGCTCCAGCTTCCGCAGCACAGCGTCGGCCACACCTGGTGCCGTATCGCCCGGCACTCGCGAGTCGAGACTCTCATTGGGTGGAACGGCAGCTACGAGTGCCCTGCGTCGCACACCGTCATCGACCTCCACGTCTAGTGCGTCGTCGCGGCGTCTCTCCATGGGCCGAACGGCACCGCCGTTATCGTCGTCAGCGTCCGTGTCGTCGTCTACCTCATCGGCGGCAGCGGCGGCGGCTGCGGCCGCTGCATCCGAGGAACTCGCGGAGGCGAAAGCCCGCATTGCCAAGTTGGAAGAAGATCTCGAGGATCGCAACCGCCACGTCGAGCAGCTCAAGCAGAATCTGGTGGCACTGCGGGAATCTCACGAGCGCGCCGCTGCTGCCGACACCACCAACGCAGAGGAAGCCGTCGAGGACGAGCCGAGTGCGGACGATGCCATGGAGGTGGACGATACGGGTGTAACCGATGAACGTGTGTGGATCGAGAAGATCGAGGCGATTCGCCAGGAAGCAGAGGAACACGTACGAGCCGTGCGCGCTGAGTTGGAGGACCACATTGCGCAGATCCAGTCGGAGCACGAGGAGCTCCAAGACGAGCTCCGGCTCGAGAACGCGACCCAGAGCTCGGAAATAAAGTCGCTTGAAGCCGAAGTCGCGCAGCAGAAGGCGCGTCTCGCGCAGTTTACGTCGTCGGAACAGAAGAAAGCTGAGGAAGTCGCCCACGCGATGGCCAAGACGAGTGCCGGCGCGCGAAAGGTCGAGTCACTGGAAACGCAGCTCAACGAGTACCAAGAGATGGTTGAGACGATGACGCTGGAGAAGGAAACCCTGGAAATGGATAAGGAGATTGCCGAAGAGCGCGTCGAAGAGCTGGTGGCCGAAGTCGAACGCCTCAAAACGTCGATCGCACTTGCAGCATCGACGACCGCTCACGCGACGCACGTGAGCGGATCTTCGGCGTCGGCGAGCGAAGTCGCGGAAGAGAATTTGAAACTACGTGCGGCGATTAAGGCGCTCCACGATCGAAGCTCGGAAGAGAAGAACGATTTGAACCGAAAGCTCCGTCAGCTGCAGCGCGAGACAGCAGAGCTCCAGAGCCTCCGAGAAGAAGTCGAGCAATTGGTACGTCGCTGCTGCGCAGTGGAGGATGTTTGCTTTCTTATATCTTACTGTTGCATGTATTCTGTGCTCTATTGTAGTCTACAAAGAAGACGAAGCTCGAGGGCGAAGTTGAAGAGCTCAAGGAGCTACTGGATGTCGCGAATGTTTACGAGAGTATGGTCGAAGACCTCACGGAGAAGAATCTGACGCTTGGCGACAAGGTCGCCGAGCTGGAAGCCTCTGTGGGCACGCTCGAGTCGCTCAAGGAATTGAGCGAAGAAGTCGAGCACCAGCAAAACGAATATGTCGCTGAGCTCACGGGCAAGATCGAATCGCAGCAGGCACGCATGCAAGAACTCAAGAACGTCATCACGGAGCAGCAAACCGTGATCGAAGACAAGGACCGCACGATCGTGCGGTTCCGTGATGCGACAAACCGAAGTCGCGAGGATATGAGCCAATTGAAGGCGCAGCTTCGCGCCGAGACTGGCGAGCTCGAGTCTCTCAAAGGCACGGCCCACAGCGCAATGAATCAGACCATGATGCTGCGCACGCTGGCAGCGTCTGCGCGTGAGAACGAGGCCGAGGCTGCCAAGCAACGCATCAATGCTGACCAAGCACGCCTGGAAAATGCTTTCTTACGCGCCGCGATCCCCAACTCGATCTTTTCTGAGATGGACCAGAAGGTACTCCGCGTGCGGCTCCGCCTTGGGCGTCTCTCGGGCAAGGCCGACATTTTGCTGCAAAACCTCCGCAAAGATCTCGATGGCATTGTGCAGTACGATCCCCAGGATGAAACGTCGCTGAGCGTTTTGGATTCCGAACGCACAATCCAGCAGTTGGTGCTCGGCGACAAGTTGGCATCGCTGGCGTGCGGCGCCAAGGAAGATCTCTTCGTGCTTGAGTGTCATCTCACGACCGCCGAAGAATACGCCGCGACGTGCGCGCGGCTCGACACGACGCAGGCCGAGTCGCTGGAGATGACACTGGACAGTGCGTTAATTGCGCTCGCCGACAGTACTCTTTTTGTGTCTCGTGCGGGCGAGACCTCGACGTACAACCGTCTCCTCTCGATTGCCGACGAGTGGATTGCTAGTCGTACGAGTACGAGCAACGGCACGGAAGGCTTCCCGACACGGTGCGCTGTGGTTAAATACCGCTCCAAACAAAGCATCACGAGGCTGGCGTTTGCATTTGCCGAGATGCTGACGTTCATTCGAACGGTCAAGGTCGTCGTGACGAACCCCGAGACGATTCTCGCGGCTGAAACCAAGGAGATGCTTGTCTCACTGTTCGACCGCGTGGCGGAAGAATACTTGGCGCTGCTCAAGGTCGCGCAGCATCTCCATCGTCGCGGCGACATTGACTTGGCGTGGGCGGACGACGACCTGGACGGATCCGTGGCTGTGGGTGGTGACGTGATCGAACTCTTGTACGGTTTTGCCGACGAGGCCCTGAACCTATGGACCGCTGTCCAAGATCAACTATCCATTGCGAAAGTGCAGACGGGTCGCTCAGAGGAGATTGCTTCGTTTACTGAGAACTCGCTGCTTGTTGGGCTGTCGTCACTGAAGGAGCGACTCGCATCGCTGTTCAAGTCGGTCTGTCGAGGGGCGTTTATCGATGCGGTGAGCTCACGGTCCCGCGACCGCATCGATCTTGACACGGGCAATGAAGGACGTCCGCAGTGGCAGATCCGTGCGCAAGCGATCCAGAAGGACCTGCTCACGGCTTCGAGCATACAGGCGAGCTTGAAGGAGACGAACGAACTGTCGCAGCTCTTGCACACGCGTGTCCGTGAGTTGGAACGCGCCGACAGCCAGCATCGCGTCGTCGCGCAAAAGCTCGAAAGTGAGGTCTTGCGACTCAGTGATACACTCGCTCAGGTGAGCACTGAGAAGACTCGGCTCGACGAACAGCTCGCCCGTGAGCGCGAGCAGTTTACCATTGCATTGGACGAGTCCCACAAGGACAAAGCTGCGCTGGACAATGCCAACCGAGAGCTACGCAAGCAGCTCAAGCGATCGAGCGACATGGGAGCATCCTCTGCGGCCATGAGCGCGAGCGCCGGTCGAAATAAGTCGGCGCTGAGCCACGGCGACGCGGACGCATTCCGCAAGGCCTTTCAGCACTTGCACGGGGAGCTGCATCGCGTGCGTGCGGCGCTGGCCAAGGAGCGACTCGACACGAAGCTCGGTCCTGCCCTGTCCTCGACCGCTGCACAGCCGCCGTCCGACCGTCTTGTGCAGTGCGCCAAGGACGTCTCACTGTTTGCTCGCCAAGTCAAATCGCAGCTCTCGATGCCACGCATGGTCGATCTCTCGCAACCGTCGAGTGCGCGGGACCAGCTCGTGCAGAAGAAGCTCGAGCACGCGCAGATTCTCAAGACTCTGAGCGACTTGCGGACCCGCATCAGCAGCACAGTGCAAGGCGACGGCTGGAACGGCGACATTGCGAATGCGATCGGTCGCGGCGAGAATGTCTTTGGCTGGCGACCGCCCGAGATGGAACGGCCGCCCGTGTTGTGGAGCCGCGTCACGCTGCAGCCATTGCGTCCGCTGGCACCACCGTCGGGATCCGCAGACCAGGAGATGGAAGACGTGAACGCCACGCCCGCAGCGCCCGTGCAGCTCATTCTCAACCAGAGCCAAGTGAAGCGGCTCACGCAGACGCTCATCTGCTAGATGAGACTTCTGTTGAGTCGTTGAATCTTTGTCGGACAAGTCCTGGCACTGCACATGGCTACATTTCCAGCCAATCGCAGACTGCCAAATCATGTCCCAACACCAATCTACTGTATTTAGTGAGTAGCTCTTCCCACTGACCACCTATCGGTTTAGACAGGAGCGTGCGGACAACCTTTTGGCGAGACATGCATCTTATTTGCCCACACTCAGATTTCTGCGCCCCCTGCCGACCGCCTGCCTCACCCAGCCTCTGCGTGCACCACCATGACCTCCACCTCTTCGACTCCTTCGACCGCGCTCGCGACGCGCGCCAATGTAGCGCTTGCCCAGTCGGCGCGTCTCAAGCCCTTTGGTGCGTGCGGCCGTCTTGAGCGGATCAAAGGGGTGACGGATTCTCTCATGCTCCACTCTTGCTGCACTCCTCTTAGGCATGCTGGAAGACTACTCGGCGTCGTGCCCGTGGTCCGTGTTCCCGCGCAAGAAGCTCGACGTGACGTACTCGGACATCGTCGCCGGACTGCGCGGGTGTCTCTCGCTCAGCGAGTCCCAGCGCGACGAATACCTCACGAGCATTGCGCGCCACTGGGACCCGAGCGGCGACGCCATGGTCACGCTCTCGGTGCGGTACGTGACTCCCTCTCCTCTCCTCGACCTTACTGTGCTTCGTTCACTCATCGCCTCTTTGCAGCACGGGCTTTGATCTCTTGCTGCAGACGCTCAAGCTCCCCGCCGGCAGTGAGATCCTGTGCAGCGCCATCACGATTCCCGACATGATTTACATCATCAAGTACCACAATCTCGTGCCTGTGCCTGTGGATATCCACGCTGATACGCTCTCTGTGGACGTCGAGAAGTTGCGCCACGCGGTCACTGACGTACGTTGCTGGTGAAGTGATCTCTGCTGGTAGTAGTAGTCCGTCTCACGACGCACTGGTGCACCTCTCTTTGTAGAAAACCCGAGTTATCTTGATCGCCCACATCTTTGGCTCGCGCCACCCGATGGACGCCGTCGTCGCGCTCGCGGAAGAGCACAATCTGCTCGTCGTCGAGGACTGTGCGCAGGCGTTCGTGGGCATGCAGTTCACGGGCGAGCGCAGCGCCGACGTCTCCATGTTTAGCTTTGGCACGATCAAGACGACGACAGCGTTTGGCGGCGCCGTCATTCGCGTCAAGAACGAAGCGATCCGCGACGAGATGAAGCGCCGCGAGTCGCGGTACCCGGCGCGGTCCACGGCGTTCTTCATGAAGCGGCTCCTCAAGTACGGCGCCGTCCACAGTCTGTCGACGCCGGCGATCTATGGCATTGCGATCCACACGTGCCGCGGACTCGGCGGCGACTTTGACAAGGTCATCACGGCCGCGATCCGCGGCTTCAGCGGCGGCGAGTTGGTCTCGCTCATCCGATTCCGGCCGTCCATGCCGTTGCTGGGGCTGCTCCACCACCGGCTCACGGCCGTTGACGACGCCTACATTGAACTGCGCCGGCTCAAGAGCGAGCGGCTCACGCTCGCGCTGAAAGACGTGCCGCAGCTAGAGGTGCGTTTGGCATGGCGGGTAGTAGTACACGAGAGATGGTACTGAACTAACGAGGGCGTTGCTGCATTGCAGATTCCGGGGCTCGACGCGCGCAGCCACTACTACTGGCTCTTCCCAGTGCTTGTGGCGGAGCCCGAGCGCGTCAAGCAGTACATGAACCAGCACGTACGTGTGGGGCTTAGTGTAGAGTATTTCTTTCTATGGGATCTCACCCGTTGGGCTGCTGCATCATGTAGGGCTTCGACGTCACGTCCGGTGCGACGCAGCTCGCGTACGTCCCGAGTCCAAAGGGCGAGGCCCACGACCCGGCGTACGCCAAGCGCATCATGTCGAGCATTGTGTACTTGCCCATCACGGCTGAGACGCCCGAGTGGGCGATCGACAAGATGGTGAAACACCTCAAGGAGGCGCTGCAGACGTCCCGCCTCTAGACTACATGCTCTTAAAAGTAGACGAATATTACTGAAGTCTCTTTCCTTCAGCTTAACTTAGTAGTATGTAGGGAAGGGGACCTGACCTGATATCCCTTAGAAAAACGCCGACGCAGCAGCGACGGCGAGCAGCGTCACGAACGCGCTCTGCAGCACCGACACTGCGGTCCTCTTCTTGTTGGTGCCCGACGGACTGGGCGTCATGGTCGTGCCGGGCGGCAGCGGTGCGTTGGTCGTGCTCCCGGCACTCGCGGCCGTCCACAGCCCGCTCGACTCTTGGTTGGGACACGTGAACTCTTGAGCCACGCTCGGGCAGCTCGTCGAGACGGCATCCACCGTGGTCCACGAGATCTCGCTCAGCTTTTTGAAGCCTGCAGGACACGCCGGGAACGCGACCTTGGTGGAGGCGGCCGTGAACGCGTCCTTTTTCGGCTCGTCACTGAAGTCGGTCGCGTTGTATTTTTTCGCGAGCGAGTCAAAGTTGGGCATGCGGTTGTACACGCACGGCGTCGCGCCGTGGTCGCAGTTGGTTGGAGAGTAGTACCCGAGCCCATAGTTCTGCGCGCCGAACGCCGTGAACGGATACGGCGAGTCGGCTTGGGAGTTGGCCTTCTCGGTCGAATACTCGAAGACAAAGCCGCCGTTGAACTGTTTGCGAAAGTCCTTGTTGTGGAGCCAGCCGGCCTGGAGCCACGTGCGCTGGGCGTCATAGCCTTTGACGGTCGGGAACGACCTGTGGAGACACCCAAACTCGGTCAGCAGCACGGGGATATTGAGCTGGTAGCTCGTGAACGCGTCGAGTGCGATCTGGAAGCCGCCACCCACGGGAGATGCGTCGGTCAGCGCGCCATCGCACTGCAAGTACACGTTGAGCCCGTACCACTCGGCGTTCTCGTACGGGTCGCTGGCGTTCGTACGGCAGTTGTAGTACTTGGCGTTGAGGTCGCGTTGGTTGGCCGAGTCGGCGAGCACGACGCCGACGGGGATCTGCCGAAGCGTCGCGCAGCTCGCAATGTAGGCGCGCATGTCGCGGATGAATTTCTTTTGGCACGGCGCGTTGTCTGTGACCATGGCGGCCACGTGGTTGACCTCGTTGCCAGCGCTGAACGCCAGGATGTTGTCGTACTTTGCGAACGCGTCAATGATCATCTCGCCGCGGGTCTTGAGTGCAGCCGGGTAGCACGTCGGCGACGTGTCCTTGGTGATCGCACAGCCTTCGCAGCTCGCACCGAAGTCCACGAGCGCGTACATGCCATAGGACCGCAGCGCACACATAAACTTGTCGTGCGACTTGGACGGGTCCACGGCGTACAGCCTCACGGCGTTGGCGCCGGCTGCCGCGAGCTGCTCAATGTCGGGCCCCCAGATCGCGGCGCGGTCGTCCGTGAAAAAGTCAATGTTGTTATCGTTGAGCTCGCCGGCATTGGGGCGCGGGTAGTAGTCGATGCCCTTGACGCCAAAGTACGTGCCGGTCTTAGCGTCATACATTTTGTAGTTCTTGATGGCGATTGGATTCGTGTAGGCCGACGTCGGCACGACGCCGAGCTGCAGCAGCGCTGCGAGCAGAAGCACCGAAAGTGTGGCCGTGGGCTTCATGGATGGATCGATCGGTGGTAGGGCGACTTGCGTCGACTCGCGTGGATTCTCGAATGACCAGACTCTCGCTCTTTCTATCTGCGTGGTGGGGGGAGAGTGATCTTCCGTGGCTGTTTGGAAGGAGATCTTATATCTTTTGCAGCCAATTCTGGAGTTTCAACGCGCAAGTGTATTTATTTCTAGACCTCGTGCGCGTTCGGTTCGATCTGTGTATGTATGAATATGGATATGGATATGGATATGGCCTCTCGACTTGTCCCGGCCTCACTTTCTAGAAGAGCACCGACAACAGGCTCGATGCGACTGCCACCGCCACGGCCGGCACCAGTAGCTCATGGAATCCACGCGACGACCGCGCACCACTCTTGGCTGATCCACCGCTTTTCGCAGCAGCGCCATCAGCAGCCCCACCACCAGCAGCTCCACCACCACTGGCGCTGACCTTGCCGGGGCCTGTCCACGTGCCGCTCGACGTTTGCCCTGGGCACGTCAACGCGATCGCCTTCGCCGGACATGACAGTGACACGGCCTCGACCTTGGACCAGCTGACGTCGCTGAGCTTCTGAAAGCTCGCGGGGCACTCGGGAAACTTGACCTTGCTGCTGTCGGGGACAAAGCTGCTGCTGTCGGGCTCGTCGCTGTAGCTGGTCGCATTGTACTGCTTGGCGAGCGAGTCAAAGTTGGGCATGCGGTTGTACTTGCACGTCGTATCCACGTGGTCACAGTTCTCTGGGGAGTAGTACCCGAGCCCATAGTTCTGTGCGCCGAACGCCGTGAACGGATATGGCGAGTCGGCTTCGGAATTGGCCTTCTCTGTCGAGTACTCGAACGCAAAGCCGCCGTTAAACTGCTTGCGAAAGTCCTTGTTGTGGAGCCAGCCAGCCTGGAGCCACGTGCGCTGGGCGGCATACCCGTCGACGGTCGGGAATGACTTGTCGAGGCACCCAAACTCGGTGAACATGACGGGAATGTTCATGTCGTAGCTGGTAAAGTCGGAGAGCAGCTTCTGGAAGCCCTTGGCCTGGTCCACGGTCGTGACCGTGCCGTCGCAGAACTGGTACACATTGAGTGCGTACCACTCGGCGTTCTCGTAGACGTCGCTCGTGTTCGTGCGGCAGTTGTAATACTTGGCATTGAGGTCGCGCTGGTTGGCCGAGTCGGCGAGCACGACGCCGACGGGCACTTGGCGAAGCGTCGAGCAGCTCGCAATGTAGGCGCGCATGTCGCGGATGAATTTCTTTTGGCACGCCGCGTTGTCCGTGACCTTGGCGGCCACGTGGTTGATCTCATTGCCAGCGCTGAACGCCAGGACATTGTCGTACTGAGCGAACGCGTTGATCACCTGCTGGCCGCGCGTCTTGAGTTCAGGCGGGTAACACGTCGGCGCCGTGTCCTTGGTCACGGAGCAGCCCTCGCAGTTGGCACCAATGTCCACAAGTGCGTACATGCCGTTGGCTCGCAGGGCACACATGAACTTGTCGTGGGACTTGGACGGGTCCACGGCGTACAACCGCACGGCGTTGGCGCCGAGGGCCGCGAGCTCCGCGAGGTCGGGCGTCCAGACCGCTTCGTAGTCGTCCGTGAAGAGATCGAGGTTGTTCTTGTCGAGCTCGCCAGCGTTCGGGCGTGGGTAGTAGTCCACTCCCTTGACGCCAAAGTACTTGCCGGTCTTGGAGTCGAACATTTTGTAGTTCTTGATGGTGATCGGATTCGTGTACGCTGACGTGGCGTGGACGCTGAGAAGCAGCGCCGTCGCGAGTGCGAAAGGGAGCGTGGTGATCGCCATTGTCGATGGCGGTGGGTCTCTACGTAGTGAGCTGTACGTGGTGAATTGGCAAGTACTAGAAGGCTCCACCGTCCAGGCCAGGGCAGTCCACCACGAGGAGCGTGTACCCCTGAGTCACCCAGTGGGAGGAAGGAGCCATTGGAAGCTGAGCCAGGCAGCCCATGCGAACGGCTCACTCGCCAGGACGGCGACACGCTGATCCAGAAGAGGGTCTGATTTCTCCCCGTCTCTTGGGATCACCAGAGTCAGTGGAGCTGCTCATGTCCCCGCGTTGCATTATGTTACATGTCTCGGGGAATGATCATTTTGACCCGAATAGTGCGCCTCCAAAAATAAAGTCTACTATTCGGGTCAATCCATCATGGCTACATTTGCCGGAACCCATCAACTTCAACACCTTATTTGAGTAGGTTCAGTTGGGGAGAGCGCGTAAATACGGTTCGTAAAAGTGGTTTGAACGGTGTCACAGTTTCCAGTCGAAGATTCGAGCCGTAAAATGATTTCTATTGGGTGGGTATTTATTACCTAATCACGAGACATCGTCCGCTCGCGTCCGCTCCGCTCGTCCGCTCACCAGGAGGAGGGAGTCTCGAACGTGAAGATATCATCCCTCCGCTATGTGGGGAACCCGCGTTTTAACAACAACTTCAGCCATCCTGGCGGAGAGTTTTTACGCCCTTTCCCCTCCTCCTCCCCCAAAAGATCCAGGAGGGGGGCCCTCCACGGTGACGGCGCGGGAAAAATAGACTGGCTTCACTGACCGGAGTGAAGCCGCCGTCCGCTCCGCTCCACACTTGCCACTCCCCCAGCCAAGTTGAAACCCGCAGACCCTCCGCGCAACCCACGGCAACATCGACAATGACGGTAAATGCGCTCTCCGCTCCGCTCTCCTTCGCTCCTCTACATGACGAGCGGAGGACGCATTGACGGTGTACGAGCGTATGCGGATACTGATGGTTTGGCGGTGTTTTGTAGGAGGCAGCAGTAGCGACGACCAAGCCAGCGACCGACAAGCCGGCGGAGCAAGTGAAACCGAAGCCGGCGGCGGAGGGAGCGCCAGAGGATGCCGAGAGCGGAGAGAACGATGACGGAAACGACGACGAGGAGGACGCCACGGGGGACGATGATGCCACGGCGGACGATGGCGACGAAGAGGACGAGGAGAACGGTAACGGCCCCGCGGTTGCCGACGACAGTGCCGAGGATGACCAGGCTGACGGCGACGACGACGAGGAAGAGGAGGAGAACACAGCCGAGGAGGACGAAGAGGAGGACGAGGGCGGAGACGACCAGGTTGGTTTAGCTTCTCTCTACACGACGACCTTTGAGGTCGGTTGGCTCCCCTCCCGGATTGTACTAGTATGGAGCTGATGGACTGCTGCTGCAGGACGATGAGAATGACGAAGACTACGACGACCAAGGTGGGGACGATGACGACGAGGACGCCGAGGAGGATGACGACGAAGATGACGAGGATGCGCCGCCGAGTATGTCGCAGTTGACTGCATGTCCCCTAGTGGCTGGTTCATGGAGACTGACCTCTCTGTGTGATACAGGCAAGAAGCAGAAGAAGTAGATGGCGGTGTGTGCGCTTCTCTTCACTTGTCGTTCGCTAGTACAGTATTTGTTAGAAGACTGCTTCGAGGCGAGCGCCGTTTTGGAGATGAATGGATGACGACTAGCCAAGACCTTCTGCGACGAAACTACACACCCGCGCAAACACGGAGCACTCTCTTCATTTCTCTTTCTCTGTCTCTTCCGTTCCTTCTGATGCCTCGGAGGCTGCTTTATCCCACCATCGTGCGTTTGCGCCCACGCAGTCGCACGGCCGCCAGCTTCTGGAACGTCGCGTCAGACCGGCGTGAGCTCGCCTTGTACGCACGCAGCACTTCTTCAACCTACGTCATACGTTTGGTGAGAATCCTCTTCTTGCGCTGTCCACACAATCCGGCAGTTCGAGACTCACCAGCAGATCCGAGTTGATGTGCGTGCTGTTGAACGCACGCTCCATGACGTAGAGGTCCACGGCCTTGTCCTCTGGAAGCGGCTGCGAGTTGGCCAGTCCGAAATCGATCACGGTCTGCGTCCCACGCCATGCGCCGTCAGTCAGTCACAAGCCTATTTGAATTCTCTATTAAGCCTTAGACGCACCACTTCGGTGGCGTCGGCGCTACCGAGCATGAGGTTCGAGGTCGTGAGGTCCCCATGGACAATGTCGGCGTCGTGCATCTTGGCGATTGCCACGCCAATCGAGTACGCGAGCTTGAGCGCGTCGGGTCCGTAGTTTGGGTCTGATACAATCACACCACCAGTTGAGTTCTCCAGTCTCATCCTCTGGTCACCACACGCAATCGTACCTCTCTTGTAGGCCGCGCGCATGTACTCCTTGACGCTGCCGCCGGCGATTTTCTCCGTGTACAATCGGCTATTGTCTTCGTCTACAAGGTAAATCGCCGGCGTCGTGACGCCCGCGCGTCGACACTTCATAATACATCGTGCTTCCTGCACGAGCCGGCGGTGGGACAGCTTGGCGTCCAGCACGGGCAGGCGGTACGACTTCTTGACGCGCTCTTTCACAACGCACGCGCGGCCACAAAATACCGTCTCGTACACTTTCTGAGGTCAGGCAACCGCCCAGCAGCATCGTCAGTCATGGCCATCCGTCTCTCCATCAGCCGCTAATGCACGCACCGCCTCAGCGCCCTGGCTGATCAGCGTCCAGCTCTCGACGCTCATGGTGACCAATATGCGCTTTGTGGAGCCACTCGGGCCATTCCCTCCGTTGATGCATACCTGTTTTATACGATAAGCGTAGTTACCTTTCTACTAGCATGCAATGGATTACATATTGGAGGTAGATCTGATCAGAATGAAGGTCATGCGATCTTCAAGGGCTGTGTTGCGGTCATTGTCAGGCCACGGCTTTGGTATCCGACGCCCTCGAATAGCTGCAGCTGGGCAATGAGGTCGCCATAGACCTTCTCGCGGCCGTTAATGGCCCACGTAAAGTCCAAGTGGTTGTACGCGACCTCGCGGTCGTACACGATCGTACCCGTGGGCAGCTGCGCGCGCAGCTTGGCGACGTCCGTGCTTGTCGCGAGCCAGTCCTTCTTGCCAGAGAACAGCGCCACACGCGGGTACCGCATTTGTCCTAGCTCCCACGCCGGCGGCTCAAAGTCTCCGTACACGGCTTTGTTCTTGCACAGCACTGTTGGGCACAACGCGAGCGGCAGCCGTCGCGAGCAGGTGCATCCATAGTCAAAGCGGCGAAAGGTATTGTCGCGGATGGCCTGCGCAAAATGGGCCACATTCTTGACCGACGTCCCCGCTGGTGTCTGCGTGATATACACATGGATGCGCGAGTTGTTGACGTTGTCTGACGGCCCCGCGAACGCGTTGATGATGCTGTCGCACGCAAAGTCGACAAACGCGCAGCTGTACTTTGCCAGCAAATCCTGGATCAACGGCGACTTGGGCCAAAACTCGGCGACGCCCAGCGTCTCAAAGAGCTTGTCGAGGTAGGTGTGGGCCAATGCGGTAAACACGGGTGACGTCGTGTCGCCAACGTAGGCCACGGGTGCGAGTGCACCAAAGTACGACACCTTCTTGGCGAGGTCTTGGTTGACGGAGAAACCCGCAAACGCCTGCATTGTGCCTTCCGAGTGGCCCACGTAACTCAGCGTCTCGCGGCCGGTCAACGCCAGTATGTAGTTCAGCATGGCTGGCATATCATGGGTGGCCATGTTTTCCCAACTGAAATCCCAGAACCGCGCGTCGCTCGTTGAAAAGTCCAAGTGTTTGCGCGACCACGTCGTACCGCGGTTGTTGCCCAGCCAGACGTCGTAGCCGGCGTCTGCGAGCAGGTACGCGAGGCTCTGCGAGCGGTAGTTGAGCACGTACGTGTACGAGCTGTCGAGCAGCCCGTGAATGAGGTAGACCACGGGTTTGCCCGCTGTGCGATGGCGATGGTTCCGGCCCGCAAGAGAGGCTTGGGATTCATTGAATGAGCGCGGGAGGCGGTACATTGTGAGCACGTAGCGGTCGGGCGTGACCACCTCATGCTGTTCCACGTCGTAGCCGCGGCGCTGAACGAGCTCCATGACATTGAGCCCGGCGTCCGGATCCACGGGGCCGTGCGGCTCGGCTGCCGCAATGATCAGGACGATGATCATTACGGCCAGCACTATGTGTGGAGGCAAAGCGCGACCCATTGCTTTCCAGCAAGCGAGAGAGAGAGTTGACGAATGAGTGTCGGAGACAAACCAGATCCGAAGTCTCCGATGACGAGTGACGTGGTGGGAGATGACTTGACGCCTCTTCACGGTGTCTGACGTGACCTATGCAACATCCATTGAGAGAAAGACAAGTCCCTCTCTCGCACGCGTCACCTACGATTACGATCGGAATGCGGGATCTGTGGGATTCCGACAGAGAGAGAGAGTGTAAGAGTCAAACGTGAATCCTTTTTTTTGAACTCGAGCTGATCGTACCTAAGCGAAATGTGGAAATGTGTAGCCATCCAAAGTCGCACTTTGCTGAGAAACGTGGAAATGGACTCGAAAGGGCACTCAGAAATCTTCTTGATCAATGCCGCTGACGCCGAGGTTCACGTGGGAGGAGGACGCTGCAAGCGTCGCGCTGCAGGTCACGCTGCCCGGCGCGGCGCTGAAAAATGTCGACATCTACAGTACGTACTGCACTCGGCTCTGTCGCCTCCTTGTTCAAAAGGCTCCTTCTTCACGCTATACTCGTGTGTCCAGTCAGTGATGTCGTCGTCAAGATCAATGCTGCTCCTTACGTGCTTTTGCTGGATCTTTTCGACACCGTGGACGACGCCTCGGCCGTCGTGAAGCGCAATGCCGCGACCCATGTGCTCCACATCACGGTCACTAAATCAGAAGCGAAGCTGTGGGGCCAGCTCACGTTGGACGCCAACAAAAGCGAGCTGAAAGAACGACGGCTTGCGTCAATGGACCGCAAGAGACAGGCAGAGACATCACTCGCCGAGAAGCGCAAGGATCGCAAATACCAGGAGGAGAAGCACACGCTCCGTGCGCAAATGGCAGTGGACGACGCAAATCGTCAGATCCTGGCGGACCTCAAAGCCGAGGAAAAGGCCCGGGAAGAAGCCGCTATGTACGAATCCTTCAAGCAACTGAAAGTGAAGCAACAAGAGCGGGAGGATCAGCAAGCAAAGAAATCCACGCCGAGTCTCAGTGTGAACCAGCAAGAGCATTCGGGTGGAAAGCCGGCTACTTCCATGAAGAAGAGAGTGTCGTTTGCTTCTGAAATCGAAGACCCCACCACAAAGCCAGCGCCAAAAGAACAAACACCGGAGGTACTGGAGCTCAGCTCCGATGGCAGCTTTGATGTGGTGCGAACGACACCGTCCACAATGATCTGGGGAGACGGCACGGACGAGGCCCCAGCGTTGGATGAGGATCTAAATGCTCACGAGGACAATCAAACCGACAACCACCACTCAGCGATACCAGTTGAAGATACCCAACATGCTGAGGACGTTGAGCTAGTGGAAGATGTCGAGCTGCCACCGCCGCGAGCTCCAGCTCAGACCGTGATCCATTTCACCCCGCGGTTGTTCCCGACACCGTCACGCGAATCGAAAGCGGCAGAAGAAGACGACTGGATGCTCAAGAACCGGAAACACCTCAAGAAGCACAAGGGTCTGCGAGGAGCGTATGATATCAGCGAAAGCGACCGTGCGTGTCCTACCTCTCTCTGCTTTTACCTTCTCTTCTGGGTCTCATTTACTGGCATTTCAACTCGTAGCTGCCTGGTTAAAAGCCAAGGGAGACGACTTTTATCGGTCGCGCGACTATCGCAGCGCCGTCAACGCCTACTCCGAGGCCGTCTCCGTCGCCGACAAGCACCAAACCGATCTACTCACAGCGTAGGTTCTCCTTCTTCACTATTCCACGGCTGCCAACACCACTCATTTCGTACTTTCGGGTACATAGATGCCTCTCGAATCGCGCGGCCTGCCACCTGCAGCTTGGGCAGTTTGAAAATTGTCTGGATGATTGTTCGACAGCGTTGTCGCAGCTCCCCGACACACCGGCTGCCGCCGCGACCGACCATTCCTCCACGACGGAAGACCACAGCCGCGTGATCCGCGAGTTCCGACTCAAACTCAAGCTGCTCGTGCGGCGCGGCACAGCGCTGTGCCGCCTGGGCAAGTACACGGAGGCCAAGGCCGACTACGGCGTCGCGCTGACGATGGACAAGCAGAACGCTGCGCTGCAGCTCGACTTTGTCCAGCTCCTGCAGCTGGAGAAAGCGCAGCAGGCCAAGGACCGAGGCGACGAGTGCTTTCGCGAGAACCGACTGAACGAGGCAATCGCAGAGTACAACGACAGTCTACAGCTGCAGCCGCATGCGATCGCGTGTCTCTCGAACCGTGCAGCGTGCTTTTTGCGGCGCCGCGATCTCCAAAAGTGTGTGGACGACTGCTCCACTGCGCTGCAGCTTTTGCAGCAGCCGCCATCAGAGACGACTGGGGGAGAATGTGAAAGTGGCATTGCGTTTTTTGCCGCTGGACCGCCGCCGGGCACAGCCAAGAGGCGCGAGTGGGTCGTCAAGACGCTCGTGCGGCGTGGCACGGCACTCGTCGCCATGCAGCAGATCCAACAAGGTGATTGCCATTTGTCTTGGGGACTGTCGCTGAGGGATCCCCGTCTAATGCTGGATTTTATTCTCTTGTTTAGCGGAACGCGACTACGCGGCAGCAGCAGAACTCGATCCGTCGAATGCAGCAATTCAATGCGATCTGAATAGGATTCGTCAGCAGCTACAGGACGAAAGCCAGAGTCACTCGAAAACGGAGCAGCACGCGATGGAGATGCAGATCCCAACGCCACCATGAGAATAGAGACTAAGACAAGCGAGGTGGATTTCATGGAGGGGTAGATAGATGGTGATTGCCATTTCAATACATAATGAGAAGAAGCTAATGGTCCATCTTTCAGAGGATGGTGATCGCTGTGTAGTCCTCCGCCGAAGCTGGAAGCGTCTCTGACTGTGGTGCAGGAACATGCACATACGACGCCTCTGGCCTCGAGATTTCTTCGTCTTCGTCGTCCCAATCCACGCTCCACATGGGCGTCACCTTCATGTTGGGCTTCGGCGACTGCGTCACCAGTTTGTACGAGATGACATCCGCGCAGTACGACAGAAGACCGCCCGATGGCTTTGCCGTGAGCACTGCGTGGCGTTGTTGCTGGTCCTTTGCCACAGAAATCGGCGGTGGCAGATCGTACCGTGGCAACTGTGTGGTTGCAGCGGGAACAGGGATACACCGAGTGGGCTGTGGGGTGACATGAGCACTCTCACCGCTAGGCAAGTGACGGGCGCACAGGGCACGAAATGGAACAGGTGCTGCTGTATGGCTGGACGTGCCATCCTGACGCCACGCGAAAGGCTTCACACCGCTGTACGGAAGCGGCGTTACCACAGGCCGTGGGGGTTTCAAAGACGTCCGCGGAGTTGCGGCGGACCCTTTGGTCTGATTTTCGAGCGCCTGCAGCATTCGCTGAAGAGATTCCACATGTTCCTGGTACTTGTGTGCGTTCTCGGCTGCTTCATGCTGCCGCTTTTCGAGCTCTTCGATTTGCTTCTTCAAGCGCTTTTCCACGTGTTGATGCGCAGACGCAGCGTCCGTGAGCTGAGACTTCAGCGCCAGCATCTCGCTCTCGTGCTGATTTTGTTGCTGCAACAGTTGAAACTTGAGAGTAGCGTTCTCTTCACGCAAGCGGGCAGTCGTGAGCGGTGGATCATAGTCCACGGCCTCTTGCTTGAGTGAGTGCTGAGCCTGAAGCTGCCGCTGTGTCTTCTCAACTTTGGGCGTTGACACAAACGACGAAGCGGGCTGCCCTGAGTCATCCTGGCGAGTTTCGCTGACGCTAGCGCACGCGGAGTCTCCAGCGCTCGGTTCCTCGTCTTGGTTATTATTGTCACCGTTGATGTCGACGTGCTTGATGGGCTTCGCTGCCTGAGGCGATGGCTGTTGCTGCTCATCCTGCTCCCTCTCCAACTTGGCGGCGTGATCGACGAGAACGCTTTGAACACGCGAGCGCTGCTGTGCATTAAGCTGGTATGACGCACGACGCGGAGCAGTCGAGGACATGGTGTCGATTCCTGTGGTTGTTGTCCGTTCTTCACGTCCTGGTCGCTCGCGTGAGGAATGAAGAATGAGAAGGAGCATAAGGACGCGACACTGAGCTAGCTCACTGGCGCAGCGAAACCTCCATTCGACAACCAAAAGATGCGCTTCGGACGCAAGCCGAGAGCGAATCTTAGTCTCTCCAAAGAGCTGTCGGGATTTGGGAAGCTCAAAAATGGCTACACGACGAGGGATCAGATCTGGGTATAATGCTCTGATGGCTGAGTCAGTCTGAGTCTTACTTAATTGCCGATACCACCCTGCTCTGGCTCTGACGTGGGAGCTCCTCCCAAAGGCAGATACAGTGTACCAAAGTCGCCCTCGCGAAGAAGAGCCCATGGTGGACGCCAGCGCCCCGGTCAAGCCGCTGGGCATCAAGGGCCACGAAGAGGAGATCTACGCTGTGGACGCGCACGGCAAGGCGCTGGGCGCGAGCCTCGGGCCGGTCGTGGACTTGGCGCTCGAGCAGATCCGCTCGCGCGTAGCCATCACGAATATCCGCTCGCTCTTTAGTTGCATTGGCGTGGGCGAGGCGGAGCCCTTCACGGTGCCGCCGCAGCAGCAAATGCTCGCGCGGCTCAAGACCAACGGCAACTACTTCCTCACCAACTACCTGCTCGTGTCGGTCGCCGTGTTCTTTTTCCTACTGTACGTCGTGGCGTCGTCATGGGTTCGTTGATTTAACATGGGCTGCATGGCTGACGTCAGTGCTTGTGTATGGTGTCCTATCTTCGCAGGCTTTTCTTCCACCGCATCCAACTGCTCGTGTGCATTCTCGTGGCCTGCGGCTGGTACATTGTGCTCACGAAGAAGCAGAGCGAGCTCGACCACTTGGTGTTTCTGGGCAAGCGCATTGACGAAGGCCAGTTGCTGCTGGCCACGACCGCAGGTGCGTGTGTTGCTCTTGTGTCTTGCGTGTCGTCTCCGGTAGAAGCAAGCCACTCACCACCGCTTACTCACGATACAGTCACCATCATCTTTCTCGTCTTCTTTATTCTCCCGACGATTCTCTTTTCCTTCTCCACGAGGTAAAGCGACCCCGCCGAGATTGCACCCTTCGTCACTTCGTGATCTGACGGCGTTCCCTTGTTTCTCTCTCTCGTAGTGGTCTCGGTTGTGCGGCGCACGCGCTGCTGCGCAACCACCGCCTCAAGGACGACGATTCGCAGCTCAGCTCTCTCCACAAAGTGGCCGCCAGCAAGGACGAAGGGGAGAACCTCGTGTAAAAAAACAAAACGCTCTTGTCGAAAAGCACACCTGCATCATGTGAAAGTACACAACATTCCGAACTTCTATTCCTACTGCTCGTGATCAATCGTCGTCTTTCAGCTTGGCGATCGTCACGGTCTCGCCGTATCGATTGTAGCCCATGCGTTGCGTGTGGAGAAGGACATTGGCGAGCAGCGGGATCTTGAAGACGACAAACGGCAGTGAAAAGAGACCGTAGGCGGTCCGCAGCCAGTAGAACAGCGCCTTTTGCTGCCACGGCGCGAACGGCATCCAGAGAATAATGACCGTGAGCGTCACGATGACGCCAAACGATACAGTCTCGTAGCCACACAATTTCATGAGATAGCCGCCGCGGTTGAGATGGAGAGTGTTGCCAAGCATGTCCCGGTAGACCTTTTGCTCTCGCATGTCCATCGACTTGGTGCGGTAGAGAAGCGGGTGCTTCTTCTCCACGGGCCGCTGGCTATACGGAAGCCGGAAGAACGCAATCCACACGAGCGCGATCTGGAGAATGAAGAAGAAGGCGTTCCACGGTTCCAGCGCCGGTTCTGTGCAAGAGCTCAGTCAGATCGAGAGATGGTATCAGATCGAGAGAGGAGGTCAAGTGTACGTACTCTCTCTGCAAAACTCCATGGAGCCTCGAATGATACACCGAATGTAGTGGACGATGCCGGACGTGGTCGAGTACAAGCCAAGCGAAATGAACTGCGCGACCTTGAAACCCACGATAAACTGGCAGAGCTGATGCTCGTTCGTCTTGTCTTTGATCAGGAAGAGGAAGAGCCACCACAGCTGCCCGACCACGGGCAGAATGCCCACGCTGCTGTAGATCGCCCACCACGGATCGCGAAAGCACATCCAAATGGACTTGTCAAAGGGGAACAAATGGTACAAAATGTGGCCGCGCACGCGTCCAAACGCCGTGAGCTGTTCAGTCAGAAGGGAAGAGACCTGTCAGCCTCCATGAGATAGAACCCAGCACTAAGTTCAGCAGCCTACCTTCTTGGAAGTGACGGCCGTTTGCTTGAGCTTGGGGAGTTCACGCGGTGGGGCTTCTTGGGCAAACAGATCCCGTGTCTTGCGGAAGATCTCGACCTTGACGTCGGGCATGAACTGGTCCACGGCCGAGTCAATGTTGGTCTTGAGGTACATGGGCATGTGGCGGTCTTTCAGCGAGTGCTTGAGTCGGTCAGCCACGACGTCGAGCGATCGCTCCAAGTACTTGCGCATTGTACGGTGCACGGCGCCCTGCATTTCAATCTTCGTGTCGTTGGCAATGTCCTGGAACCGCTTGCCTGTCGAGCGGATCATGGAGCTTGTCGACCCGACAATGCCATTCCACTGCAAGCCCGCCTCGGCCGCCAGTCGCGTCGCCTCTAAGACTTCATCGGCGGGGAAGATGTCGGGGAATACTTGCTTGTACTCGCGTGCGACGTGCTGGATCTCCCACACGGGGATGCTTTCGACGGGCGGTGGGTCGTCCGTTGGCGTACCGTCTGCGCCAGCGGCTTCGCCGCGCTGGTCGCGTGCCACGCGCTTGCACAGGTTGTGCCAGAACTTGCGCATCTCGATCTTTTGCTGCGTCGTGAGCCGCAGGCTCTCCATGGCCTGGAAAAACTGCGCCGACGAAATGAGCTGCTCGGCCGCGAGCAGCTCTCTTCCTTCCTGCTCCTCTCGCTCCTGGAGGAACGTGAACACAATGACGCTCGCCGACATGGCCGCCACGCCGTAGAGCACGCGCGTGTGCCACAGCAGCGGGCTCATCGTGGCCTCGGTCCTTGGTTCTTTTTTTCTTTGATAACCTGCCGTGCCGTGGTTAACCCTTCCGAAGTTAACGCAGTTAACCTATACTTCTAAAGTTAACCTTGAACTCCTTTGTTTTGGCTCAGCAGGGAGAAAAGAAACGAATAGCATGAGCGCTTATGAAGAGAACGCCGCTGAGCTCGTGACGCTCGTGGACAAGGCCACGGCCGAGGAGCTCTCGGGGCCCGAGTGGCAGCTCAACCTCATGATCTGCGATGCCGTGAACGCCGCGCCGGCGCTGTACGTGTCACACAAGCAGGGGGAAGGGAAGAAAGTGCCGAGCTGACCTCTTCGCCTCCATGTCTGCAGGTCCGACGAAGTTGTGCGCGCACTGCAGCGCCGCATGCAGAGCGGCTCGCCGCGGGTCGTGCAACTCACGCTTGTGCTCGCAGAGACGCTCGTGAAAAACGGCTCGGCGACGCTCCACGCGCAGATCGGCTCACGGGCGTTTCTCCAAGAAATCTCGGCCGTGACCGATGGCAGCAAGGGTTTTGACGTGCAGAACAAGGCGCTTGAACTGATCAAGCAGTGGGCCGACGCGTTTGTCGGCAGCTCGCTCACGACATTCCAAGACACCTACCGCATGCTCAAGATCCATGGCGTCGTGTTTCCCGAGATCGAAAACGACGTGCCAGTGTTCACGCCGCCGCCGACGACGCCGTCGTCGCAGTCGCGCTCGATGCAAGAAACGGTCCACAGTAACAGTAGTCGCAGCATGACCAGTACGGGGTCGTCGTCGGCACTGGGTCGGTCGGCGACGCGTGACCAGCAAGTCGCCAAGCTGCACGCCGACCTCAAAGTCGTCATGGAGAAGATCACGATCTACCGCGAATTAAAAGCTGCGGGCCAGCGCACGAGCGAAGAGATGGAGGATGTGCTGGACTTTTTGCGCCAGTGTCAGCCGCGGATGAACACGCTGATTGAGGGCGGGATCACGGGCAAGCTGGACGAGCGCACGCTGGAAGAGTGTCTCAATGTGAATGATCATCTGATTAAAGTACTGGAGGATGCCAAGTCCAGCGCATCTCAGCAGGAAGACATGATGCGTTTCGATTCGCCCAAGCGGTCGGCGCAGCCAGATCTGCTGGGCGATATGTCGGCGCTGAGTCTTGGTGGCGACGCGGCGTCGGCGCACGGTAGTGCTGTGCCACCGTTGCGCACTGCGGCCAACACGACTGGCGATGGTGCGTAGTGGAGATTTTACTGAGCGTGACGCTGTTTACTGACGATGTTGTGAATGTGCAGACTTTGACAGTTTTCTCAGTAGCCGATCCAAGCACTAATTCAACGGGAGCATTCGTTCCGTACGCTTTCTAGCTGCTCTCAGCCAAAATCTATTGCCTTGCTCTTACGGTATCCTCATCACTACTCTTACTTGACCCCCATATCCTTGGTGCTGGCCTTGGGGGCCTTGGCGATGATCCACTCTTTCTCTTCGGGCGTCGCCTCTCGAACTTCGAGCGGATTGTCGTACGCACTCACTTGGCCAGTGGACGGCGTGAAGATGCCGTTGCCGGCGTCGTACGTGCCCAGCGGCACAACGCGCTTGAGTCCCGTGTCGAAATAGTTTAGTTCGCCGGCGGCCGCGATGCCGTTGTCGTCTGACGTCGTCTTCTCCGAGTGGAAGCGGCGGTCTCCCTCTATACAATAGCCCCAGTCGTTTTCATCGTACTCGAGCCCGTCGGAAAACGTGAACTGGCCTTCCACTTGCTTCCCAAGCTCCCACGTGCCTTCGAGCTTACCCTCGGGAAAGAACAGCGTTCCTCTGCCATGGAAGAGGCCGTTCAAGAACTCGCCTTCGTACCGATTCCCGTCGGCGAGTTCGAGTTTCCCATAGCCACAGTAACGGCCAAACGACGTGCCGCCTTCATACTGTAGGAAACCCGTGAGTTTGTAGCGCCACCCAGGGGAACACGCAAGAAAGAAAGGGATGGAGGTATCCGCACCTTGTTGCTGGTGATCTCCATCGGGAGTCTGAAGGAATGAAAGACAACAGCTCCAGCACCACCACCACCACTTCCTCAGCTTATCTCCATGAGCCCTCTATTTATGCGGGCGGAACTTTCTTATGATCCTTGTCGGTTTTACCTCCTGGACAAGACAGCTCACTTCTTCGAGGTAAAGCCAAAGGGATCGGGGAGCTCATGGAAGCGCCCGCCGCTCGGTTTCGTCGGGCTCGTCCCCGTGGCGTCGTTTTTCTCCGGCGTCTTCTTGCTGGCATCCCGCTTACTGGAGGATGGCTGATTGCCGGTCGGTGCATTGCTGGACGAAGGGCGGGGAAAGGGCGTCGAGGAAATGATAGCGTCGTCGCCGATGAGCTTGGCCTCGATTGCATGGCGCAGCAATCCAATGCGATAGAAACTGGCCTCGCAGTAGAGCTCGCGCAGCACGTCAATCGCATCGGGTAGCGCATTATCGCGGAGAAACGCGTGGATAAACTGGAAGATCCACGCGTCGCGGTCGATGAAGTAGGCGTCCTCGTCGAGGCAGAGTTTGGGCAGCTTGGGCTTGGTCGTGCAGAGCTGTGCGAGAATGGAGAAGCGATCGCGGGTCCACACACGCACGGTTGATTTGTACAACTGTGAGTGGTGTCGGAACACCAAACGATGAGATGGAACTAGCGAGAGAAAGAGACGGAGGGAGGAAGACAGCGACAGGATACGCACCTGGCCTCCTACGTTGAACGAGACTACGTCATCCGCCGGTAAGAACGCGAACCGCTCTTGCACGAGCTTCTCAAAGCTGTCTCGGTGGGGGATTGTTATCCACAGGATCAAAGGTCGCTCTGCTATGAGCACGATCTCTACCTTTCGCGCTTGCGATTGTACTCGCGCTGGGCTTCCTCGACAGTCACCCACTCCGAGACCACTTTCTTCTTCTCATCCTCGAGCTGTCAACGCGTAGGATTATCATGTATGAGATCTCAGATCGCCCTCTTGTGCTGACCCGTCTGCTGCCGTCACCTACCTTTTTCTCTTCGGCTTCGATCCACTCCCACTCACGCTCGAGCTCTCGGCGGAAATGCTCTCGGTGCATTTCTCTTCTCTCGTTCTTGAACAGAACCGCCAGTCGCGCCTGTTCACAACCGTCACAATGAGAACGGAACGGAACCATTAGTGGCAACCTCGTGGGTGTTTTTTTAATCTAGTCTACGGTCGACGCTTTCCGTGAGCGTCACTGCAATGGCCTGTGTCTCTCTGTGTGGGTACGGCTAACTTATCGTGTCTTCTTTTTCCTCTCACCACCCGACCGTCATGGACCCGACATCTTCTTCATCGTCCGAGTCGCTGGCCGTTGTCATGAGCCCGAGCGCGTGCTGGAAGACCTCGATCGACTGGTCGTGCTCGCCGCGCGCGTGGAGAATCTTGCCCAGCAGCGACATGGCCGCATAGTTCTTCGGGTCCAGCTCTATCGCGCGCTTGACAGCGACCTCGGCTTCGTACGGCTCGTTCTCGGCCTGGAGCGCGCGCGCGAGCGTGTACCACGCGTCCGGATCTCGTCGGTTCAGCGACACCGACTTGCGCAGCTCTTGAATGGCGTCGACATAGTCACCCTTTTCAAACAGCGCCATGCCCAGGTAATGGCACGTCGCTGCGACATTGAGCACAGCGTCGTCGGGCATCTCGAGGTCGTCCTCTTTGGCCAGCTTGTCCTCGGTCGACAACGAGATGTTTTGCACTTGGCGCATGAGCTCTTCGTCGGCTATGACGCGCGACACGTCAATGATGCTCTCGCCGCGCGCTGCGGCGATCGCCGCCTCGTGGCGATGCTTCTCGTGGACAGCGTGATCGACCTTGCGGTGGCTCTGCTCGATCGCCGCCTTCATCGTGTCCTTTTGCGCCTGCAGCTCGCGCATGTGGGCCTCGAGCTCTTTGACTTGGCTCTTCATGGCCAAGATGCGGTCGCCGCCATCCATGTCCGTCTGCGCACGCGGTCGCCCGGCGTTCTCATTGTCGTACTCATCCAGGTCGCTGTCGTTGATGTCCTGTGACGCGACCGACGAGTCCACAAACGTCTGCGCCTGCGAGTGCGTGAGCGACGACCGCTGGTGGTGGCTGTTGTGGTAGTGGCTGAGATCGCCCAGCGGCTTGCGGCTGCTGGTCTGTGCGTACATGTTGGCGACGGCCGAGGGTGGCTTGCCGTTCTCGCGGAGCTCGTCGTAGCACATGATGCACACACGCTGCGGCGAGTCGAGGCCAATGTGCTGCAGCGGCAGCCGCTTGCTCGAGTGCGTCGAGCACACCGAGAGCCCGCAGTTGCGGCAGTGGTGGCGGCTCTTAAAGTAGGTAAACTTGAGGTGGCACACGTTGCACTTCTTGTCCATCTTCCACCGCGGCGGCAGCGTGTGCGCGAGGAGGCCCGAGCTGCTGCTGCCACGCTGCAGGCCACGCGCGCGGAGTGCACCCATGTCGCCCCCGTGTCGTCTGGAATGGGGACTGTCCACGCTGCTGTCGGACATGAGGCTGCGCATGCTGGCGCTGCTCGAGAGCGGGCGGATCCGCGTGGGCCGTGGCGGCATGCGTCCCGACTTGCGCAACTCGTCTTCGATGCGAGAGAGATAGGCGAGCGCGTCGGGCGCGAGGCCGTGCAGCTCGGCGAGCTCGGCGGGCGTCTCGCCCGCGGGGGTCTCTTCGCAGACCGAGTCGTCAAAGCGGGCCACGAGAATCTGCAAGAGCTCGAGCGAGGCCTTGGCCTTGATCGCAATGTGGAGCGGCATGAGCCCGCCCTTGTTCTTGAGCATGACGGCCGTTGGGTAGGCGTCCACGAGCTTGCGCACGACCCGCGGCTCGACGTCGCGAGCCGTGCAGGCCCAGTGGAGCGGCATCATGCCAAAGTCGTCGCACTCTTCGGCGCGCGCGGCGTCGGTTTTGATCATCTGGTAGAGCAGCCCCCAGTGGGAGCTCTCGGCGAGCTCTAGCGCGGAGCGGTCGCTCATGGGGCCTGCAAATGGGAAATGAGCGAGGGCTTCTTCCGCGTGCGCTTCGTCTGAGGAGCTCTTCGCACCGCAGAAAATAAATGTGTCTCGTGGCGTGCAGAACAAAAAACCAAATAATCCACTTTTTTTGTTTCGGTTGCGAGCGCGGGTTCTTTCTCTTTCTCGTTCTCTCTCTCTCTACTGCTCGCCAGTTCATCCATGTGCATCAGCTGGGTGGCGGCAGAGGACCGACCGACACCCGAATCACGATTGTCACACACGCGCAATATTACGTTTTTTCAGTGAAAAAAGAACCACCTGGTACGACGGAAAACCGAGGAGATGGCTTATGTCAGTACCTCTAGATTCCCTTCTGCCAATCAGAGACTGCACAAAATGGTCCAAAAAAAAACAAAGACCGCGGTCTTTGTTCTTTGCGGCCCAAACACAAACTGGATGTTGGCACAAAAAAATACGACGGCCGCAGTCTCCGCTGTTCAGTACTGTATCAGAGCGCGGCTGCAAAACGAGTTTTCGCGTGCGTGGGGAGAAAAAAAAGGGATCGAACCCACTGGATTTGTGTCTGATATCCGCGAGGATGTGGAAAATCGGAGAGCTGGGCTTTCACGGCCACCACGCTCGAAAGTCGTTTTTTTCTGTGCTGCCCGTTTTGCTGTGCGCCATATTTCGTTGAAGTGATTCGAATTCGAACGCCGTTATTTAGGGACGACTGAGTTTAGAGTTTAGATTTGAGAGTTTAGAGTTTCTGTCCTCGCCAGCTCTGGTGGCGTGCGTGCCACGCACACTGGGAATGCAGCTGAGCGAGAATGCGGCATTCTCGGATGTGTCTTTGTTTTACGGATTGGGTTTGTACACCCGTCGTGATGAGTAATCGTGAGATGGATGATGGAAATCCCCCAATCTTCGCCCCCCATCTCCATGCTCGCGTCATAGGCACGCAAGCTTCCGATCCGGTGGTCACCAATGGTGCGGACGGCAAACGGATCCAGATCTCGTTGATGAGCATCCCACCATGCGTGGAGTTACCCATGTTGCTCGTGGGTTCTCCCCAGCACTGCGAAAGAAAATGCCGAGAACATGGACGTACATCGGGTTCGCGGACGCTTCGTCAGGATCCCCCGAAGAAAGAAAGAATGAAAGAGCGATGTCCAGCACAGGAGCGGTATCCAGATCCGCATCGCCACATTGAATGGAAACAAACACGAGCAGGTGTATGGATACTGGAGCGTTTTCTTCTATTCGAGCTCGCGGATGATGGCCTTCTCGCGTGCGTTCGTAAACGGCACGGCGCCCGGCTTGGCGTGGGCGCGGCGGTTGGCCGTCTTTTGCTTTTCGCGTTCGTTCTCGACGCGCTTGGCCTCGGCGGCCTTTTTGATGGCCTTGGGGACGTGGCGATGCCTGATCGAAAGAAGAAGCACGAGGCGTGAGTCACGACATATTGGATGCCGCACTGCGACAAGCGAGCAAACAGCAGGCCACGTACTTGGCGATGCGACTAATCTCCCGTAGGTGCTGGTACCGGTCTTTGAGCGACTCGCTGTACTCGAGCTTGCGGCGCTCGCGCGGCGCGACCGTGCCCATCTTCTTGTTGGCCTCGGCCTTCCAGATACGAATGTTGGTGTCGTCACTGCCCGAGAGCACGACCTTGGCGTCGGCGCTGAACTTGACACTGAAGATCCGCTGCATGCGCTTGGCGTGGTACACCTCGCGACTCTTGGCCGCGTTGATCCCGAAAATGCGGATCGTGCGGTCGTACGAGCCCGAGACAAACTCGCGACCGGTCGGCGAGTACGCCACGTCCATACTGTAGAATAGAAAGAAAATGCGTTAAACGACGCTGGCGATCGATCCCCCCATATCAGCATGGCGTACACTGCCGAGACGTGGTCTTTGTGGACCAGCAGCGCGCGCTGCATCTTGCGCATGTCAAAGGTGTAGAGGTTGTGGTCTTCGTTCGCGACTGTAAAGTTGAAGGGCTCCATGGGGTTCCACGCGAGCGCATTCGAGCGCATCTCGAGCACGATCTTGCGCATGGACGACGCCATACGCACGTCATACAGCGCGATGTTGCGGTCCGAGCCGCACGATGCGAGCAGCGACTCTTCCGACGGGTTGAACTTCACGGATGTAATCGAGTCGGCGCCCCACGCAAACTCGTGGGTCGGCTCCGAGCGGCTCGGGTCCCACACCTGCACCTTGGAGCCGCACGTCACGAAGAGATCCTTGCTCCAGTGGTGGTCAATGCCACTAATGATACACATGCACCATGGTGAGTCCTCGTAGTCCTGGGGATGTGATATCCGTCATGGCATACGTACAGGAACGGCTCCTTGGACGTAAAGGTCGCGAGCGCCTGGGGCACGTCGTCCTCGTCGTCGCGGACCTTTAGCGACCACTGCTTGACCATTTTGTCTTCGCTGCACGAGTAAAAGACGCTACCGCTGGCCGCGACGGCGAGTCCACGCACGGAGCCTTTGTGGCCGTACGCGTTCCAGACGCATTTCCGCCGAGGCAGATCCCACACGCGGATCTCGCCGTCGCTCGCGCCACTGATAAACGCCACGAGGCTCTTGGAGCTGGTCGCGAGCGCGCTCACGCCATCCGAGTGGCCATCCAGCGCGCCGATGAACGGCTTGGCGAAGAGCCGGTCGAGCTTGACGGCGTTCAACGCGCGCGTGTACTGCACGAGAGAGAGAGAGGAATAAGATCAGTGGCTACAGGACGACCTCAATTGCCGGAGGGGGAAAACGCACTTCACGCGGGCGCTCGAACGGGTGCAGCGCCGGATCGTAGTTGCGGAAGACCTTGAGCTTGTCGCTCTCGACCTCCTGTGTGAAGTCCTTCTCCACGCGCGAGATGGTCTTGACCTTCATCTTCGTCCTTGCGTATTGGAGCCAACTGAGCCTCTGTCCCTTCGACTGGTTACTGCGAAAAGGGGGAATACAAGCATTTGATTGGCTGAAAATAGGGAAAACATGCCTTTCTCACACGTCGCATATTATCCATTATGGATTTTATCTCTTTGGATCTGACGACAAATCACAATCAGAAAGGGGTCCGCCCGAGCGAGTCTCTCACGCGCGTAAGCTTCTCGCACGCCATGACGGCCCCCGCGGCGCCCGTGGCGCCACCAGCGTCGGCGTCGAATGCGCTGTTTCTCATTGGTGCGTTCCGTCCAACTCTCGTCGCTGTAGCGGCTCTGTAGCCCTCAAAGTCGCCGAGTCTAATACCTCACGTTTCCCCTCTTTTTTCCTTTAGCCTTCGGCATGTTTCTCACGATCGCCGTGATCCCGGCACTGCTGACAGCGCTTGTCCGCACAGCGTTGATTCTGTGTGTGCTGTTGGTCGCGTGCGTGATGACCAACCCGACGGACCACTCGTTTGCGTGCTGGATCAGCGAGCAAGAGGACATTGACCTGCGACTGAAGAAGGAGAAGCCCGGCGTCACGCAGTGGCTCTCGGCCGTCGTCAAGACAGCGATCGCCATGGTCACGCAGGAGCCGCTCACGTGGACGTTCCATAACGCTGTGGCGTTTAGCGTCGTGTACGTGCCGTCACTGAACCGCTATGCGTTCGGGTGCCTCGGGAACTGGTGGTGGGCCGACAAGAACCCCAGCCTGCTCCCACTGTGTAGAGCCCAGTGGCTCGTGCGATTCACGCGTGGCGGTGTGCCATCGGGAATTGAACAGTACATGGAGGAAGATACCGCCGAGCAGCGGCGCCGCATGAGCAACCGCGTGCCAAGGCGTCCAGCCGGCGGACGACCCGACAGCGTTCGCCAGCGGCACACACCCGCGAGCGGCTTGGAGAATGCCGCGAATGCGTTCGTGTCGTCTGTCGAGGAGCTCGCCGACACGCTGCAGTTCCCGACTAGCGGAAGCGGTGATAGTGGGGCTACTCGTCGAGCCAACGATAGCTCGACGGCGACGGGCAGTTCGGACCGCGCGATACGGGCCAATGCGATCAAGGCCAAGATCAACAAGGAGTGGAAGGAGGCCGCCAAGCTTTTTATGGAGGCATCGCGCGTCGCGCTGTCGTCGCTGAGTCGCACAAACTACGTGCTGGAGGCCGCGTGGTGCGAGGTGGAGCAGGCGACCGCGTTCCCTAATAGCACCAGTCGTCTGGCGAAGATGGTCGACGATGTGTGTGAGGTGAGTGCCCACAATCTTGTCAATGGGATTCCATCCAACTCGCTGACTCCGTGTTGTTGTATGTGGGGACTTTAGGAATTATCGTCGGCTGGATTCTTTGACGACGCGTCGCGCGCGCTGTCCGAGTTCGCGCTTCGTCTCAAGAAAAAGTTTCCTCAAGAGATCCAAAACGAAGCGGCTGTGCGTCAGCTCGGGGATCTCTACGTGCGTGCCAAGGACATCGCCGAGGCCGGGAACAACACGCGCAGTGCACTCGAGAACGCACTACGAGCGGCAACTCTTTTCGCCGAGGCCGCGCTGTGGCCGGTCGCCGAGGAAGCATTTGAGACCGCTGCAAAGCTGCACGTGCGCTCGACCCATCCGGCGCTCGCAAACGAAAGTTACGGGAACGCTGCGTTATGCCGTATCGCGATGCTGGATGTTGCCGGCGCAGAACAGCTTGTGAAGGTCTACCATCAGCGGCTTCAGAGTCAGGGCGTGAATGAACACAGCGACATCGATGCCCTGCTTGCGAGCGTATTTGACGCGTTTGACAAAGGCTCCGTGACGATGCTCGAGCAGGCGATGAAGCGATTTGAATCGCGCCAGCGGATGCAGCCGTGGCAGGTGCGTGACACGCGTTCGATGGTTGTTGTGTCGTTCTCAGGGCTAAACGGAAGTGTCGTTTGTAGGTCAAATGCTTGGCGAATCTTCACAGCAAGATGACCAGCACCGATCTGCGCTGATCATCCACGCCGCCAGCCTCTCCCTTACTGCATGCATCACGTACTCGCAAACTGCTTTATTTCTCTAATCCAGCAACAAGCGTTAGCCCGACCGAGTTCCATCAATGACGGGTTTCAGGGCTGCCCCATCCATCCAATCCCAATCCCAATGCTGGCACCACCCCAACCGTTATGTCGTTGGAGCGTTTCATCTGAACTGACGTTATGTGTGAGGAACAGACAACGAAATAGACGCCGCTATGGCAAGGCGGACTTGCCAGCATTCGCAAGGCAGACTTTACGCCACCTAGAATGGTTGAAGATCTCAAGCGCCCGCTTTTCTTTGACGTCCAGCGCGTACAAATTTCACCGATCGCACTCGTGAATCGCAATGAAGCCAAGAAACTCACGCAGCGCCATGCCAACACGCAACGCGAAGAGGAAGACGATGGTGAGTTCCGAGTGGTGGAGCTGCCGACGAGCGCTCTCCCAATGATCCGAAGTCCGCGCCCAGTGAAGACTGTATATGTCCCATCTCCGACCAAGACGCCATCGTATTCTAGGTGGAAGCCCAAGGCACCGAGTGGCAACAACATTTCGAGAAGCAGCCATCGTCCAAATGCGCCGCTCGCACGCATTGGCCCCCACGCGACGTCTCCGCGTCTGAGCGCAGTCATTCTTCCCGGCAGAGTCGATGGCGATAGGTGGTCCCCGCAGACCATGGACTTCCAGAATCTTGGGCCGAGTTTCTTTGAAGTACAACAAGGCACTGGCAGTGGCACACTTGAGATGCCCGTGCTTGCCCCGTTGGGTCCCGCCTCCACATCATTACCATCCACTCCGTCAAGCACGCAGTCTCGGCGTGCGTCCGTCAGTATCAAACAAGCCGACCTTTTTGGAAATGAGGACTTGCCGGCGACACTCATCACTTCGGATACGACCACGTCGAGCCTCGACGAGGCGGCACCGAAGGCTGATAAACATCTCACTGATTCAACGTCCTCAGTCATTGCTACCCCGATGCTGTCAGACCCGCTGGTGGTTGGTTCTACACTTGTGGAGGTGAAATCAACGCCAGTGCCGGCGGAATCAAGAGACGCGCCAACGCCCAAGGTATCGGAGAGCACACCAACTGCGTTGACACCCGAGGATGAAGACACAAGCGACGACGAAGACACAGCAAGAGACCAGGAGGAAGAGCCCGGTTCAGTAGCGATCGAGATCTCCGGAAGTGATGGAGGGGCAGCACGGCAGCCGCAAGAAAAGTCGATCGCGCAGCATCTCCTGCGCGGAAAGTTTCTTCGGAAATACCTCCACGCAAACAACCTCACACGCAAGCTTAAGGAGACTGAGCAGGCACTACGAAGCGCTGCATTAATGGGCGGTGTTCCGACTCTCAAGGGCGGTGGCAGTCTCTTCAGCCGTTCGTTCATCACAAAGTCCGAATCGTCGGGGACGCCCGGCCAAGGGGCAGTGTCGAATGCCCCCGGCACGGCCACAAGAACGTTAGTCCAGGACCTGCTCGGTGAAGAGGCCACGGCGTTGCTGAGCGACCACTTACCGGTGCTTCGACGGTTGTCGTCGATTGACAAGGCTATCAACAACACTGCGAGACGAATCCGCCGAATGTCTGGGATCGAGGACCCGAGCAACGCGGCGAGTACTTCGGCGAAAGTGGCCGCCTCATCGCCCCCCAAATCCACTGAACGATCCAGCAACCGCAAGTTCACGCCGTTAAAAGCCATTGGCGAGAAGCACTCGATGGTTTTCGCTGGTCTCAAAGAAGAAGACGAGCCAGCAACCGACAGTTTCGATAGCGTGGACGACGATTTCGATAGTAGCGACCCAGCGGCAGGTCTTCCGGGCACAAAGATCGATCCGTCGTCGGCCCACATGATGCGAATCTGCCAGCACGTGATCGCCAAGCGAGCAATCAAGGCGTTTCTGCGGCAAGAAATGTCCGTGATAACGATCATAGAAGTCGCGCTGCGGGACGACACGCACCTCATGCCCCCTTGGCTCCAGCAAGCGCACCAGTCGTTTGCCAACAGCACGACCATGACTACTCACTTGCAGCAGCAGCAGCAACTTCATTCGTGGGTGTCGACACCGAACAGTGAAGGCGTAGCAATGACAGGCACACACACGCAGCAGGTCGAAGCGCACCGTGTCCCGATCAAGTCGATGCGGGTCGACATTCTTGAGGCCGTAGGCGGATACCTGAGAGAAGGTGACCAACACCTCTGCCTCGAAGAAGTGTATGCGTACGCGATCCAGGCCGAGCGCGACAAGCTATGGAAGCGGGCTATCTTGTTGGCGTCGGTGTGCGTCGTGTTGGACCGCGAGTTTCTCCACGGCGTCTTGCTGCGTGCACGGTGCTGTCGTCGGCTCGGTTTGTGGGCGCAGGCCATCAAAGACTTGGCCCACGCGATCTTGCTGCGAACCGACGAATACAAACTTGTGTTGCTGCGGGCGTGCCTCTTTGTTAAGACTGGCGAGCTGGACGCCGCCCTCGTAGACGCGAACCGTGCGTTGGCGTTTTTCCCGAAGTCCATTGATGCACTGCTGCTGCGTGCCGAGATTTTCCACCGCCAGGACGCAATCGGCGCGTCGCTGCAGGATCTAACGACGGCGATTCTGTTTGACCCGAGCTGCTGGCGCGCGTACTATGACCGCGCAACGATTCGCATCCGCGCGATCGAAGGCGACGAGTACAGCCTCAACTACCACTGGGAACACATGAAGTACGAGAAGCTGCTCGCCAGTATCATTGAAGACTATGTCAGCGCCGTGCGGAAAGGCTGCCAAATGGTCGAGGTCGTCGAGACCATCGGTGATCTCAGCGTGCGGCTCATGGAGTTCACCGGCGACGCTAACGTTCTTCGCCAGGTCGTGAGCAATCTCACGCACTTGCTGCAGGTTCTCGCGCACGACCACCGTCGGTCCTTCCACTCTGTGGTCAATACCGGTCCGGGCATGAATCGATCACCGTCGATCGCAAACGCCACCGCGACGGTCGCCGCCTCCGTCGCAGCGTCAGCCAGCTCGGCGTCAACAACCAACGGGAATGCGACGATGGCCGGCACCGGGCTTGAACAGCTCCGCAGCACGGAGCTCGCGCGCGAGTTGCTGCTCGCCTCGATCCACGCGCAGCGCGGCCGCCTCTTTGTGCTGCTCCAGGATCGCGCGAATGCGCTGGCCGACTTTGACCAAGCTGTCGTGACTGAGTACCACTACCCGGTGGCGCATTTCTACCGTGGTGCGTTTGCGACGCTCACCACCAAGAATGAAGACGCGGTCGCGATCGCGGCGACGCTGCAGCACTTGAACCGCTGCATCTCACTCGATCCGACGATCGCTGGTGCCTACACGGTCCGCGGTGCGTTGTTTCTGCGCGACCTCAAATTCAACAGCGCGCTCCAGGACTTCAAGGCCGCGGTCGCGACCGACCCGACGCTCTACGAAGTGTGGCTCCAGATTGCGCTCATTTACCTCAACCATTACCACGACAGCGACGCGTGTATCCGCGCGTGCACGAGCGCTCTCACGAACGACTCGTGCCTCGCGCGTGCGTTGTACCTGCGTGCCGAGGCGTTCACACGACAAGGAAATCTACGCGCAGCTCTCAAGAACTATGGACGGCTCACGATCGCGCAACCCGACGACAGGTGGGCGCAGCTCATGCGCGGACGGCTGCTGCTGCAGATGAAACTCGCACGGCCGGCACTGTACGCGTTCATCCAGTTTATGGAGCTTGGCGCGCACGCTCGAGAGCAGCGTCACGGGCCAGGCGAGGGTCGTTTGCTCGTCACGACGGCCGACAAGCGTGGTCATTTGCTGTGCGGTCGCGCGTACAAGATCCTCACGAGGTTCCAACTGGCCGTGGACCAATTCCAGCGTGCCGTGACGCTCAACCCGACATCGGAGAATCTCGTACTCCTGTCCGAGTCGTTACACTCGATGGGCGACACGGAAAACTCGCTGCGTGTGAGCGAGAAAGTCATCAATGCCGACCCGAGTAGCTACAAAGGTTACGTGCGCCGCGCGCAGCTGCTGGTCACGACAGGCCAGTTCCAGCGCGCCCTGGCCGAGTACACCACGGCGCTCACTCTCGCGCCCAAGGAAGCACGCGTCTACTACGAACGTGGTATCGTGCAGATGCAACTGTACCTACGGTGGCGCGTCGCGTTCCAGCTCAATTTTGAAGACAAACCACTGATGAAGACCTCCCGGTCACCGTTCGAGCCGCGTATTCCAGCGATCGAGGTCGAGGCGACCCTGGGCACGGACCAAATCAACGACGAACGTACGGTCGTGCAAAACATGAAGACCTGCTACGTTGGTGCGATCGGTGACTTCTGCAAAAGCCTGCGGCTCGACCCACGCGCGTGCGAGCCGTTGGTCGACCGCGCCGAGCTATACCTACTGGGGGAAGACTATGGCAAGGCGTTTGCCGATTTCCACGCCGCGCTCGAGCGGAACCCCAAGTGCGTGCGTGCGTACGTGAACCTCGGTGTGCTCAAGTGCCACTTCATGGCGTTTGCCGCCGCGATCGCCGATTTCGATCTCGCGATCCGCCATGACCCGCGGCTCGCGCTCGCGTTTTTCAACCGCGGCGTGTGCTATCAGAAACTGGAACTGTTTCGCCATGCGGACCAGTCGTACTCGAAATGCATCACGCTCACGGGAACCGGGCGAGACATTGACGCGCATCGAAACCGTGCGATCGCGCGGTGCCACACGGCGCGTGCATTCGAAGACGCGCTGAAAGACTTTGACGAAGTGCGGCAAAGTGCACCGGACGACGACCAGCTCCACGGCGGACTAGGGTACGTGCTGCTGCAGCTCGGCCGGTACGAAGAGGCGGCGCGGTGCTTTGCAACCTATGGACGCCTGAACCGCGACACGTTTGCCGACAGTGGCAATGCGTATTTCAATCTTGCGAGCAGCAGTAGTGCAGGTCACTTGGACCAGACCAAGTACGACGCATACCTGGAGAAAGCCCTTCGACTGTACTTGCGTGCCGTGCGACTGCACCCGTCGAACCTGGACCTGCGACTCAACCTCGCCAACTGTCTGCGTCGTCTGCGGGAGCCGTGGAAAGCGATTGCGCAGTGCGACGCGATCCACAAGGCCAAGCCGCTGCATCACGCTGGTCTCGAGAGCAAGTCGCTGTGCTATTATCAGATGCACCGCCTCCCCGAGGCCGTCGAATACATGAACGAGGCGATCCGCGCGTGCGTCGGGTCGTCGTCGGCGCTGCAAAACATCTTTTACGCGTTCGCCCATACATCGATCCACCGTCATGCGCTCGAACGCAAGACCGTCGGGGAGCAGCGCGCCCACACGAGCGAGTCGCGATCACGGTCAGCCGGCAAGAGCGAGACTATGCACGATGCCATGAGCGCGCAGCTGTTCGAGCTCCGACAGAAGCGGCTCGTGCTGTCGTCCGCGGAACCCCCACCGGCCCAGCCCGTGATCCCGACAGCACACGCCATTGTGCTCACAGGCTCGTCCAAGCAACTGCTCGCATTGTACATGATGAACCGGGGCATTCTCAACGAAAAGATGGGCGCGTGGGACGACGCCATGCGTGACTATAAGGACGCGGTCCACTTCGATCCGCTCTCGGTGCAGCCGCTGCTGTGCATGGCGACGCTCCAGCTGTTGCAGCGCCAGTACGACGAGAGCCGTACGGTATTCGAGATGGCACTCGAGCTCGAGCCCGCGAACGGACTCGCCCACTTGAACCTGGGCGTCGTGCATCTCTGTACAGACGACCTTGCGCTCGCACTCCAGCATTTCGACGCGGCCACCGAGTCACTACCGACTTGTAGCTATGCGTACGCGAACAAGGCCGTAGCGCTCGCACGGCAGGGCGAGCTGCAGCAGGCCGAGACGCAGCTCAAGCGCGCGATCGAGGAGCTGCCTTCCCGGAAAGAGTACTATCTTGCGCGCGGTAAGATCATTGCGCAGCAAAAGCGTCTCCAGGACGCGATGGTCGACTTTTCCACGGCACTGTTTTTGGGCTATGAGGGCAAACTGTGAAGAGACGCTGGGCGTGCGAACAGGCGGCAACCGTGTCTTCTACAAGACGACCAAAGCTTCGTGTCACGCCGACACGATGACGGCAATGGAGTAAGTGATGATGTGGAGCTGATTGCGTGTGCGCGGATTTCTTCCTACGGACCTGACAGTGCCCAATCTGGGTGGCAGTGCAATGACGCGTGTGCGGCTGGTGCGCGCCGACTGGGATGCACGCGAGAGCATCGATACTATCCAACTGCAGCTGTTGCAGCTCGTGGAGTTCATTAACCGCTTTCGTACGTTTCGTGAAGATTCATGGCTCAAATCGCACTGGGCATCTCATGTGGGGAGTCTGCTTTGCTTGTCCGCAGATGCCAGCGCAACGACCCGCATGGCAATGCTCAGTGGCAGGATGGAGACGCTCGAGCGAAAGCTGAGGTACGATCGATTGGGGCGCAAGAAGGTGAGATGGCGGCGCGTTCTCACTCGCAGTTGATGTTATGCAGGCACGTGGAGAATGCAGTGAGAGACGCGTCAGACTCCGACTGAGAAGACGACCAAAGGACGAGAAAGTCTAATGCAATATGAATGCATCTGTAAGATCATCGTGCTGTTGTGTGTCAACATTTTGCAATGGTCTGCACGGGAGACATGGGCTTCTTGGGTCGATAGTCTTCGGATCGCACCACCTTCAGTTCGCCGTTGTTCATGAAGATATCGTCGTCATCATCGTCCGTGAAATCGCCAAACGACGCGTCACGCAGCGATGGCACTTCCACGACAAGTGGCGGCGCTCTACTGGTCTTTGGTGGTGAGCTGGCGTCGCCTGCAGTGCCGGTGGGAGTCGACGTCGTACCCATGGCTTCCTTACGCTTGATAGACCCACGGTACCGCTGCAGGCGCTTCAGCGTATCGCTCGTGCAATTGGTTGGCGCGTCCGTCTCCTTGAGGATTTTCATGAGTACACGCTGCATGACGCGCTCTTCGATCGTGCCGATGCGCCGTAGCATGGCGACCTCGTGGGGCTACAATGCCACGCCCCCTTGAGCCTAACGTTTCCGATCGATGTGGGAGGCATCATACGTACGATCGCATCGACAAACTCGTCGTCTCGCTCGTGAGGGAACAGCTCGGCATGGAGCTCGTGAATCGGATCGCGAAACTTTTTCAGTCTAGTTCAGGAATAGTATCAAGAGGGTCAGCTTCCCCCACTACCATGGGTCCTCACCACCAACGCACGCATCCTGAAAGCCGTTAGCTTCCGTGGTCCACTGATGGATCAGTGCTTCGTCCGCGTCAATCTTCCGCTTGAGATCTATGGAGCATTCCGGCAATCGTCCTGAGCACAAGACTCGACCAGCTCACGAATGTCGTAGCTACCGGTGGGCTGCTCCATGTGGACGATCGACTGGATATCGCCGGCGCCGCTCAGCCGTGTGATGTCTTCTTCCAGCTGGCGGATGATCTCCTTCACTGATGAATCTGCGGGCAACAAGGCATAAACATGTCAATGCCTTCGGCGACCACAGGTCGCTTCAAAGTCTCACGCACTCGCGAGCGACTTTGCTTCAATTCGCGCCATGATCTGCGCCTTCTCAGCCTCTTGCTGGTTGTAGACGCGGATGAATTCATCGAGCGTGCGCGTGCCGCTCTCGTTCACAAGGCGGTCCATGAGCACCTTCTTCTGCTCGAACGACACGACCTTTTGCTCGAGACTGAGCTTCTTTGCGCGCAATAACCTGTGCCGACACAGTACCCAATCGATGAGCTTCAAATGCTCTCATGCTGCACTTTTCCACCGTAAGCTACGAACGCATCGCGCTTCTTTCGCGTCAATGCCGCACTGCGAAAGACCGTAAATTTCTACGCCCGCAAATACTGGCAATATCAGTTCTGTCACGCCAACCAATACCTAAAGATGACTACGTACACGTCCGAGTACCTTCACCTTGACCGCAACTTTCTCGGGGCGTGCGATCCGGTCCAGATCGAGCTGCAGTTGCTGCCGCTCGAGCCGAAACGTGTTCTGCTCGTGGTCCAGCTCGCTCTGCAACTGCGTAATCTCGCTGCGCAGCAGGCCTGCGCGCTCCTTGAGCGTCTCCATCTCGAGCTGGCTTTGCTTGATCGACTCTTCAGTGCGGCGCGTCTCGTCAATGACGCTTTTCTCGCTCGCGAGCGCGTCCAGGCGACGGCGCCGCTGCTCGTCGATCTCGCCGCGCAGGCGGTGTAGCTCGGCCGTGCGTGCCGAGTTTGTGACCTTGAGCCGTTCCTCCAGCTGGGCGCGCGCGTGCTCCTGGCGCCGATTGATCTGCTCGAGTGCGGCGCTGTCACTCATGATGGAGCCACCCGCAGTGGCGCCAGCGAGCCGCGCGAACTGGCGCTTCTTGTCTTTGAGCTGCCGCTGAAGCGTGCGCAGTCGCGCGTCCGCCTCGGCGATGTGCTGCCGCTCGGCCTGCGCGCGCACAAGCGCAATGTCGCCGTCCGTGCGGATCTTCTCCAGCTCCTGTTCGTACCATTGGTGGCTGCGCCCCAGCTCGTCCATGGTGTGGGCCGTTTGTCTCTTGGCCTGCCCAACATGGCTACACTCATCTCCCGAAAAGGTTACATGTAACTGCCCACCGAAGGTTACGTTCCCGATCAGCGGTTATGAGAATTTTTATGTTGCTCTAAAGGTGTTATTCCGCAACGTAAATCTTATTTGCAACATAACGTACGAGAAGCAAGCGCAGCTCGGCCGCCACAGTAAAAGGGAACATGGCGACACCGCACTCGTCGGGCGGCGCGGCGCCGCCGCCGCCACCGCCATCCTCCTCCGCCGCGAGCGCGTCCTCTGCCCCGTCTACATCCTCCAGTGCCGCGCCGTCGACTTTGCCTGCGTTCCTGAGCCATATCGCGGGCGTGCCGGCCGACTTTGGCTCGCCCGTGCACGTCAACGTCAAGAAGCCGATCCAGCGGCAGATCAACACCATCGTCGGCTGGAGCGATCTCGAGCGCGCGCCCATGGCACTCGCGCAGTCGTTCGTGCGCAGCAACGAGCCGCAGATCGGTGAGCACCCGTACTTTGTGAGCGAGCGCTCGGTCGGCGTGCGGTACCTCGTCGTGCTCGTGCAGGGCCGCTGCTACTTGGTCTCGCAAAACTACGACGTGCGCGAAGCGATTCTGTTTGCGCCCGTGCGCCCCGACCGCCTCCAGCCGGGCACGGACCGCAACGCGATCGTGCCGCACCAGTGGACGATCCTCGATGGACTGCTCGTGTGCGACAAGGAGAACAACAAGTCGACGCTCACGATGATCGTCAACGACATTCTTGCGCTCAACGGCACGCCCGTGCTCAGCTCCAAGCTGCAGGACCGACTCAAGCTTGTGCAGAACGACGTCATCGGCCCGCGCAAGCAGATCCCGCTGCCCAAGGGCCAGCCGCCCGACCAGTTCCAGCTCGTGCAACAGTACATGTACCCGCTCAACCGCATCGGCTACGTGATCCGCACGTTGGTGCCGCGGATCTCACAAACGCGCCAGAATGCTGGACTCACGTTCACGCCCGTGATGCTGCCGTACACGCCGGGCCAGGCTAAGGGGCTCTTTCGGTGGACGCCCGCGCAGCAGCTCACGGTGGATTTCCAGCTCGGCGTTGAGTGGCGCGGCCGGCCGCCCCAGCCCGGCTTCAAGCTCATGCTCCACGACAAGCGTATGCAGATTTTCCACGACTGGATCACGTTCGCGCCCAATGAATTTGAGTTTTTCCGCGCCGACAAGCGCGCGCCGTCGCGGATCGTCGAGTGTGTGTACGACCCCGAGTGGTGGACGTTTGTACCATCTCACGACAAGACGACTTGGGAAGGTGGTAGCCCCGAGTTCCACACCCCCGAGCGAGGCCAAGGATGGCGCAAAGGTGAGCGCTGTGTGCGGTGAGGAGAGAGTGGAGAGTCTAATGAGTTTGTGCTGTACTAGGTGGATGGCGGTTCGTTCGATGCCGATCCGACCGCGGCTCGCCCGTCGAGCGCAGTTACTTGTCGGTAGTCGAAAAAGCGATTGGCGAAGACGTGCGCGTCGAAGAGATCGAGGCGCTGTTCCCAGAAGACCCGAGCAAGAAGCCCTTGACGAGCGCGACGCCACCGAAACCACGGGACCCGCCGCCGCAAGTGCAAGAGGTTCGATAAGTCTGTATGGCGTCACTCTCTCGTGATAGATCAATGCTGGATAACTCGTTTCGATTTCTCATGCTCGTAGGAGTATTCCGGCAAGAAGAAGCGCGGACTCGGGCCAGGCACGGGTGTGTGCTACGACTTCCAAAACAAAGGCGTCTGCCAACGCGGGCGATCGTGCCATTTCTCGCACTGTGCCTGTAACTCGACGTGTACCTGCACAACCACCAAGAACACTTACGGTGCGTGAACGGCAGGTCTCTAACTTGGACATATCGTTTCCACTCATCGTACCTTGTGCTTTTACAGGCCAACGACCGACGTATCGACGTACGGATTTCGATGCGCCACCGTCGCCGGATACGGGTCCGTCATCGGATCCGTCGGTGCCTCCTGAGAAGGCGTTGCTTCGCCAGACCGAGTCGTATGATCGCGACCACAGCAGCTCCAGAGCCGCTGATCTCGCCGATGAAGAAGAGGCCGGTGAACTGACGGATTCTGGTTCGCTTCATTGTGGTGGATATTGACCTCGTGATTACGTCTTTACCTAACTGCTTGTGTTTCCTATGTATGTATAGTCAACTTGAACATGGCCAGTGTGTATGCGCCACTGGAGAATTTCGACAAGGAGTCTCTGGCGGCCAAACGCGCGCAGCTCACAGCACTGGGCAACCGCCGCATCTGGGCGAGTCTCGGACTGGAAGACAAAGTTTCCCGCAAGCGCACGTGTGGACTGATCGTCTCCAAGACTGGTGAGATCAGCATTGTGCGAGCCTCGGACAAGTAGATGTAAATGGCTTCAGTCATCCCCTGCCATAGTGGTTTTCGCGTTTGCTTTCAGAATTAAAGCTTCGGTTCGGTCCGCCAAGAGTCGTGATGTCGCGTTTATTTTTGTTTGTTCTCCCATAGAACTCGAGCCGTTAAAGTTTGGATTCTTCAGACATCCTGGACGACCCACCAGACCTGCTGAATAGAGGCTTAAGATGCCGTCAACAACGGCCGCACGACCAGAGCCGAATCTCCAGCATAACAATCTTCAGCTCCCCATCCTGGACGCCAATGCGTTGGTACGAAGGTCTTGCCTGAGTATAACGTCATTTTGGCTCATTTTCTCGTGTCTGAGCGACCAGAGAAAACTCGCGACAGAGCCCAACTCGAGCAAGTTTGCGATCGATGCCCATAACCGCGCGATCACCGAGATCCGAGATCTCTCCGAGGTGCAATATCAGTTCCAGTGTACCCTCTATGATCGAGACGCTGACTTCTTTGTTGTGGGACCTCCATTAAATTGACGACCAGCTTCCAAAACTCTGCTCTCTGGATGTGTCCTTCAACCGCCTGACATCCCTGAAGAACGTGCACACGGCCAAGGAACTGCGCGAGCTCCGAGCCTATAACAACAAACTCACGACACTGCGTTTCCTCAAGGGCAACGGGAATCTCGAAGGACTGCTCGTCCACGAGAACCAGCTCGACGAGATCGCTGAGGATCTGCTCGCACTCGTCAAGCTGAAAACGCTCTGGTTGAACGGCAATCGCCTTACCAAAGTGGAGCACCTCGGTGCGTGTCGACTTCTCGTCCATCTCGACCTCAGTCGCAATCGCTTAACACGCGTCGCTGCCGAGGTACCGTTGCCTTGCGGAATGATACCGCCCATTGCCATGATACTGACTGGTGGCTGTAGGGACTCGAGAGTCTCAGCAGTCTCGAGTACTTGAACCTCAGTGGCAACCGGATTGCATCCACTGGCAACTTGACCCACTTGACCAAGCTCGAAGAGCTCAACCTTTCCAGCAATCGTATCGCCACGCTCGACGGGGGATTGCTACCGGCAAACCTCTCCGTCCTACGGCTCAACGACAACCAACTCACGTCCCTCCAGAGTTTCCCACCGTACCTTACGAAATTAAACGAGCTGTACTTACAGAACAATGCAATCACCGACATTGGCGAGAACAATAATACGACAAAGTTCCCAGAGCTCGAGTCACTGGACCTCCGCAACAACCGGATCCGATCGGTTGCCCAACTCAAGACGGGACTCGCGGGTTATGCGGCACTCGCCGATCTCTGGATCCAAGGGAACCCGTGCTGCCTCTCGCAGTCGTACCTGCTCGAGATTGTGCAGGCACTGCCAGAGCTACGGACGCTCGACAGCATGACCGACACGCAACTGAAGGCGCAAATGGAAGCTCTACGAACCGGCGTCATCACACAGGACGCGCTGCTCGCCACCATGGCTCGACCGATGACGCCACTCAGCGGTCGTCCTGGAAGTGCGTCTTCCTCTCGTCCCATGACCCCTCGCTCGGCTGACAGCAGTCGTCCTGTTACCCCGGATCGAGGCGCCCCAGTGTTCCAGAAGCCATCATCTCGCTCCGGTACATGATCTCTTCACTGGCTAATGCAGGGGGTCCTTCCACGTCTAACTTGATGCACTTTCACTCAGGTGCATTGCTCAAGATCGCCAAACCAGAGGAGCTTGAGAAAGCCCAGTTAGAAGTGGCCGAGCGGCTCAAGACCATGAAGGCGATGCTGGCCCGTGTGGGTAAGGATGATGTGGCGAAGAAAGAACCACCAGCGTCCACTACACGGAGCAAAAGAACGACAGAGGCGAAAACCACTGAGAAAAAGTCCTCCTTTCGGAAGGCAGTTGGAATCGTAGAGCGTCAAGTCGACGACAACCAGCTTGGAGAAGCCTCCCGCAAGACGTCACAGCCGGCTTCCGACAAACCACGATCCCGTGGGGTCGACGCCGGCACGGACCCGCTGGAATCGCTCGTGGGCCACCGCCACCCGACGCCGTCGCGCTCTATCCGTGCCAATACCCCGGAGACTATTACTCCGCGCCGAGCCATGGAGACGCAGACACCACGTGACCCCGTGGTTGTGCTGCCGCCACCTCCCGTGAGTGTGAGCAAGTCTCAGTCGATCGCTAAGGCAACGAGCACCCTCGTGGACGCGGCGTCAATGGCGACAATGGACAACCAGACAAAAGACGAAGCCGACGGAGATGCAATCGAACGCGAAATGAAGCAGCTTCTCATGACGTACGTGACGTCGCGCGACGACAAGCTCCCCGATGGCGAGCCCCACGACGAAAGCAACGGGGAAGGTCCCGAGTCTGGCGAATCGCCTCGCATCGTGACGAACAAAACCGCCGAGCAGCGGCTCCCACCAAACCCACGCTCACGCCAGGGCTACAAAGCCTTCCGCATCCCTACGCGACTCGTGAACGCCGTCTAAGATCTGAGAGATGGCTACACTCGTGGCTGACTACGCCGTCGGGAGTCTATATATCCTACTTCAGTACGTTTTGGACTTCTTCGTTTTTGTGGGAACAGCTCCTTTGTCTCGGGCGCGGGAAAACCATGGCGACCACCAACGACGTCATCTGCATCTCGGACGGTGAGGCGCCTCCGCTCTCTCTCTCTCTCTCTCTCCCTCCGTTCATGTATCGCACCGTCTCTCCCTCTCTCTCTCTCTCTGTTCACAGACGACGGCGACGCGCCGCGCACGCCACCGCCCACCAACAAGCGCCGCACGCGCGCACCCAGTTTCGACGGGTCGCTGCTGCTCTCGAGTCCCGAGACGGCGTCTGTGACTGCAACTGCGACTGCGCGGACGTCGACGCCGACGACGGCAACCACACCCACAAAGGCGAGGATGACGACGTCTCCCTTTGCGTCGCCCTCGGCGGCGGCGCTGAAGACGCCGCCCAAGCGCAGTCGCGGCAAGGCGGCCACGCGCACGCCGCCGCGCACGGCGAGCCCCAAGAAAATGACGGCGGCCGACATGGAGCGCTTCATTCTTGGCGCCGGCGGCTACCGCACGCCCGAGCGCCAGCGCAAGCGCCGCACGAGTTCCGGTCGTGACGACGTGCTCAAGCCCATGACGCCGTCGGCCACGGTGCAGTCCATGAACGCGTCGCTCGTGTTCGATATGGTCACGGCGCTGAGCACAAACGACCCGGGCGTCGCGATCGCGGCGCTGCGCAGCATTGTCGTCCTGGGCAAAGAGTACCCGTCCAACCTGCTCTTTGAAGAGCTCGTGGACCGGATGCTGAGCGTCGAGGCCATCGCGTACGAGGACGCCGTGTCCATCTACGCGTCGCTCGTGTTTGTCTACGACAAGGCCTCGACGTGCTCGTGCGACTTGGAGTTTCCGCACCAGTGGGAGCCGCTCGCAAACGCCCTGCAGGACGCGTCCGTGCTGCCCAAGACGGACGAGCGCTGGCGCCGCCTGCTGCTCGTCGTGCAGTTTTTCGTCTACTGCTTCCTCAAAGACTTTGACGTGTGCCGCGACCGGTACGAAAAGGACGATGGCCCCGAGTGGCTCTACCACACGCGGCTCTTCACGCTGCTCCACACGGGCGACGCCGGCACATCGCTCAGCGGTCGCACGACCAAGCGCGCGACAGCGAATCGGCTCAAGATCCACAACAACCTGATTCTCCAGGCCATTGGCGCCGGGCTCGCGCTGTGGCAGCGCGTCTACGATCCGCTGCAAAGCGAGAGTCGTACTTCTGTCAACAACCACGGCGACACGGTCGACTCGACGCTCGAGGCCAAAGAGACATGCGTGGCGATCGTGCGGCTGATCGAGATGCTCTACATGTGCACTGACCAAGTGCAGAACATCCTGGGACGGCTGCAGGCCGGACTGCTGGAGCTGTCGCGTGAGACGCGTGCGGTCTTTGCGCAGACGCTCGAGCATCCGGATCTCCAGACGCAGCTCGCGACGACTGTGCTGGGGCTCACCAACAAGTCGCGCAGCAAGGAGCACGAGTGGTACGAGTGCAACGCCATGGGGCGAATCCTGCAGAGCATCAATAGCCGTACGTTGGGTGATCTAGAGGAGGTTCCCTGCGGAGCGACTGATGGGTGTTTGCGTGTTTGTAAAAACAGAGACGACGTCGCTCACGGCGAGCGATGGGGCCGCGACCGACGGCTACTCGTGGTCCCACTTTGACAGTCTTGTGACCTCGTCCGCAAAGAACGACTTTACGCGGCTGCTGCAAGACATTGTGCGGCTCCAAAAGGAGGACTCGTAAGGGAAGCGAAGACCGACGAGCAGGCGATGGTTGGAACAGGTGAGAACCACAACAGCGAGGCTGGTAGCGGAGGAAAACGCTTTGTGTCTAACGGATCCACGTGCTGCTTTGTCCTACTACTGTAGAGCGTTGGATGTGTCGAGGCAATTGTACTTTTTTCTGGTCTTGGTCGCACGATGCATACTTCTTCTTTGTCATACATAGGCGTTTGATTCGCTCGCTTCTGATGGACTGCTTGAAGGCTCTTTTGCGCTCGCACGGCTCGTTAGTGCCAGCCACTGTCTGATGCAGCAGCAGCGGAAGCCATCACCGAGCTGGGAGTCAACCGCGACGCGTCGTACACCGACACGACGCCAAGGCTGCGATAGAGGGAGAGTAAGTGAGTCAGCGGCGTTGTTCCCATCTATCGGACGCGAGAATAGGCCACTTACTTGTCCGAGACTGCCAAGATCGAATTTGTTTCGAGCGAAAAGTCGCCGCTCGTCTTGTATTCGCTCAGGCCGATCTGTGCAGCGTGCGAAGGTCTCACACTTGTATGCAGAGAACAAGTCAGCCATGCGAGCCACACAAGCACTGACTTTACGCCATGGAAAGCCATCACTTACCCAATCAGACCCGAGAGTTCACGCCCCACCGACTCCACTGCTGCCGTCGCAAACCTGAACCACCCACCAACGCCACGTCAGTACGTACAGCAGACAGAAGATGGTCGTGCCGACAAACGCACCCGCCGACGCCAAACAGAGCACATGTGCCCGTTCCCGAGCGACTCACTTCGCCGAGGCTTCCGAGCGGGCTCTTCATGACGCCATAGCTATGCACCACCACTCACGAGGTCCGTCAGCAAGCAACCACTGCGTCTCTGTCGATAATATCGCGTACCAGTACTGCTTGCGTGGCTTGCGCAGATCCAAGAAGAGCAGCTGGCCCGACTGGAAGCCTAGCACGACGTTCGTCGTCGAGAGGTACTCGTGACCAAACAGCCCACCCAGGGTGTCAATCTCAAGAATCGAACTCAGCGCGACTTGAAGTTGCGGCTTGGCACGGGCGCGCACGTCGACCACCTGGAAATCGCCGCCGTCGGTCGTCCAACTGAGCGTGCCGCTCTCGGTCGGGTGCCAGCGCAGACTGCTCACCACGTCGTACGCATCAATCTTGCCGTCCATGGTTGCGGTCGACGGGTCTCCGCTTTCGCCAAGATTGGTCAAGACGACCGTCTCATCGAATCCGCCGGACGCGATCGTGACGGAGCCGCGGCTACGATAGCTGATGGCGAGCTCTCGGATCGTGTCGGCGTGCACACGACGCAGCGGCGCCGAGAGCGTGCCACCGTCAGTGCCCTGGGCGAGATGCAGCACGTGAATGTCGCTGCCAATCGCAGCGATCGCCGACGAGTGGCCCAGCCACTGGAGATCACGAACGTCCTACAGACAAGCAGGCGGTCAGTCAGTCAGTCAACTATGCCCCCTCTCGACTGGTGGATTCGCCCGGACGTACCGCGGGCGCCTTGATAACGTGGGGCTCGTGGTCTGCATGGGACGAGCCGACGGTCGTGATGAAGAGGCGATTCCAGATCGGTGCGGTCGTCTTGAGGACGCTGTTGGGGACGAGCTCCGTGCCGACAATGAGCAGTCCGTCGTCCCGGATGAGCGGCTTGGACAGCGCTGTCCACACACAAGTACATCGCCCCTTAGTCTCCACTTCCAAAAGAAAAGGAACAAGAACGACGTACGCAGTGGCTGGCCATTGGCTTGCTTTTCAAACGCCAGCAAATACGACGGCGTGGCCGTGACGCCATCGAAGCGAACGTCCTGCTGGTCGCGTGACGGCGCCTCGGATTTGATGCCGGGTGCGGCAAACGGAAACGGGATCGAGCCCTGCTGCGTGGGTGTGCTACACCAAGAACACAACGAAATGCGGCGTCAGGCACAACCCATAACCACAAAGGGGACCGATCGCTGGCCATGAATCACGTACTTTCCAAAGGCGGGGATTGGCGGAAGCGACGGCGCGTGTGCCATCGCCGCAGACCCATTGGCGTGGTGCTGCGATGGCGACAGCATGTCTTCATCGTAGTAGCCCCAGTTGTCGAGCAGTGCCGCCGACGGCGTCGGGTCGTGGACGTGGATCGGGGACCGACTGTCTTCTTCTCCATTCTCTTGGTGATGTGCAATCGCCGCCGTCTCGCGTCGCGGGTCGGCCGCGACGTCTTCTTCGTCCATTGGATCGTCGTCGTCGTCGACGTCCAGGCAGATCGGGTTGTTCTCGTCAAAGATGTGGGCCCACACGTTGTCTGGGTGCCCGGCGGCGTCCTGGAGCGACGGCTCCTGCTTGATCGCGGCAGCGAGGTCTCCACTCTCCGCGTGGTCGCTCGGCTCTTGCGTGGGCGCGCGCGGCGAAGACGAGGACGCCGTCGAGCCGAACGAACTGTTGGCCGAGGTCGAGGACGACTCCATGATGAGAGGCGGGAAAGGCGGGAGGCGTCGGGCGATGAAAGCACGCGCAGAGGAAGAGAGAGAGCGAGCGAGCGAGGCGCTTGGGATGCGAGGGACTTCGGCTGGTGGAGAGGTTCACTTGGGCGGAAGCCGCGAAATCGCGTTATGATGGACGTGGAGGGCTTTCGAGGGTGAGTGAAGACCGAGTGAAGAGAGCGAGAGTGAGAGAAGCGTGTGCGTCCTTTCCTGTCTAAGAGAAACCCAGACTGCGAAAGCATTTCTGATGAGTTCCCACTCAAGCCGCCACAGATAATGGCTCAAAGTCTCTCGGCATACTGAACCCAACACAAGACCGAGAAAGTACATTTTTTTTCTTGTTTGGAATCAATAGTATTAATATTCAGTATTGAGACGGTCGGATCCGTGCCCTATATCTCTCACCGTCACCATCTCTCCTGTGGCAGTATCACCACGTCACAGATTGGCCACGCGCGCCGCAGTCTCTGCCCGCACCGACGTGGCCGGCTGCCCTCTCGAGAGCAGCCCATTGCGTTCATGTGCGGCCGTCGTACTCGTCACGAGCGAGAGCCGTCTCGCCGGCGCGTGGCTCGTTATCTGGAGCTTGTCCTCGAGATGTTCCACGTGGTGGCGCAGGTTGCGAATCTCGAAAATGACGGCGTTGAAGCCGTCGCCGATGCTGCTCCACCGCGCGCGGTGGCGGTCGTTGTATCGGTACACGCACTTGAGCATCTCGCCGAGCGTAGCGCCCACGAACGCCAGCACGATGGCAAAGAGCCACTGGAACCAGTAGATCTTGGCAAATCCAAAGAGCTCGTCCATGACGAACGGCACGTGGGTCACAAACAGCGTCAGTGTGATGGACCCGACGGCCGCGAGCTGCATGTACTTGTTGGCAAAGAAGCCGACAAAGACGTGGTTCGTAAAGCTACGCGCCGTGTACGCACGCAGCATCTCCATGGTCGTAATGTAGATGAACGCCATGGTCTGCGCGCGCGCAACTCCCGTTGTGAGACACTCGTACTCGCCGGCGCGGCAGTAGACGTAGTCGTCTTCAAACTCGAGCATGCCGGGCTTCCAGAACGGAAACACGGGCGAGCCGTCGCGGTAGGTCGCCTCGCAGTTGGCGTAGAGCTTCCAGCGCTCGTGGATGCCCTGCCAGCGGAAGCACCGCACCTGCTTGTAGTCGTGGACCGTCTTGGCGCCGTTGAGGATGTCGACGAGCAGGACGTTCTTGAAGTTCCAGTAGAGCCCCATGGCAAACACGACGAGCGCCCCTGCGCCAATGAGAAAGGCGTTGGTAATCACGAGCATCCAGAGGCGGCCGTGGATGATGGGCTGGGTGTTGGGGCGCGGCCGGTCTTTCATGGCGAGCGGGTCGGCCTTTTCGAGCGAGAGCGCGACGGCGGCCATGCCGTCAGCAAAGATATTAAGCACGAGGATCTGTAGCGGCTCGAGCGGGTTGGGCATGCCAACGGCGATGGCCACAAAGATGATGGAGATCTCGCCAAAGTTGGTCGAGAGCAAAAAGCACACAAACTTTTGGATGTTGGTGTAGATGGTGCGGCCCTTTTCCACGGCCGCGACAATGCTGCAGAAGTTGTCGTCCGTGAGCACCATGTCAGCCGCGCCCTTGGCCACTTCGGTGCCGGCCAGCCCCATGGCCACGCCAATATCAGCCTCCTTGAGCGCCGGCGCGTCGTTGACGCCGTCGCCAGTCATGGCGGCGACGTGGCCCTGCCGCTGGAGCGACTTGACAATCTCGAGCTTGTCTTCCGGTCGCGCGCGCGCAAACACGGACGTGCGCGACGTGATTTCGTCCAGATCGGGCTCGGTCAGGTACTCGTCGCCGCCGCGCGGTCGCAAAATGGAGCAGTCGACGGCCTCTTCTGAGACGTCGGCGCCGACGCCCAGCAAGTCGATTGACTTGGCGATGGCCACGGCCGTCTTGAGATAGTCGCCCGTGATCATGACGGTGCGGATGGACGCCATGCGCGCCGTGAGGATGGCCTCTTTCACGCCTTTCCGTGGCGGATCCATGGACGCCACGAGGCCGAGCAGCACAAGTGGGTGGTTGAGCAGCACAAACTTGGCGTCGGCGTCGTCCAGGTCCAGTGCGAATGGCGCGTGCGTGAGTGGATTCATGGCGATGGCGAGCACGCGCAGCGCCTGCAAGGACAACTCGTCGACGGCCTCGAGGATCTCCCCGCGGGTCTTGGCCGTGAGCTCGACCGTCTCGCCCGTGCGCGTCACGTACTGCGTGCAGTTGGGCAGAATGTAGTTTGGCGCGCCCTTGACGCACGCAAGATACTGGGTCCCGGCCGGAAGCGGCAGTCCACCCAGCGAGCCGCTCGGAGGAACGCGCGTCAGCGTGATCATCATTTTACGGGTCGAGTTGAACGGCACTTCGGCCACGCGTTGGTACGTCTCAGCGAGCGCGGCGTCGGCCCGGATGTCCATCTTGGCGGCAGCCACGACCAGCGGCGCCTCGGATGCGTTGCCGTACGGTACCCAGACGCGGTGACCCGACCCGTCGTCGCTCGGCTCGTGCTGCAGCGTCGTGTTGCTGCAGAGCACGCTCGCGAGTAGCGTCGCGTGCGCGAGCGGGTTGTTGAGCCGCGTCTGCTTCACACCGCCCAGCAGGACGTCGCCGTGGGGGTCAAAGCCGGCGCCCGTGAGAATGCACTCTTGGAAATCGGTCCAGAGCCTGACGGCCGTCATCTTGCCCTCAGTCAGCGTGCCCGTCTTGTCGGTGCAGATGACGGACGCCGCGCCGAGGCTCTCGACAGCCGCGAGCTTGCGCACGAGCACGTGCTTCTTGACCATGTCGGACGTGCCCGTGGAGAGACAAATGGTCACGACCATGGGGAGCCCCTCGGGCACGGCACTCACGGCCAGCGAGACCGAGACCATTACCATGGTGAGCCACACGGGGCGGTCGCCGTTCTTGGGGTCTTGCACGCCACGCACCATGCCGACCGCAAACACGACGGCGCAAATGCTGAGCACGGCCACGCCCATGAAGACGCCGAGCCGGTGGAGCGCCTCTTGGAGTGGCGTGAGCTTGGTCGTGTACGCCGCGAGGCAGTTGCCGCGGGTGGTTTGCCGGTCGCGCGCATCCTGCAGCAGCGCGGCGATCGCACCGACGCGCGTGCGCATGGCCGTCTCGACCACAATGCCCGTGGCGTTGCCGCTCGCGACGGCCGTGGACGCAAAGACCATGGTGGGCGCCGTGAGCGAGTCGGACGAACTCTCGGCGTCGGCGCGCTTGGCCACATCCTCAGTCTCGCCCGTCAGCAGCATCTCGTTGACCTTGAGGTCGGCGCTCGCGAGCAGGCGAATGTCGGCCGGCACGACATCGCCGACCGTGAGAATGACAATGTCGCCCGGTACCAAGTCGTCGCTCGCGACCTGCTGCTGCCGTGCATCCCTCAATACCATGCACTGCGGTGACGACAGCTTGGCGAGCGCCTCGAGCGCGTTGCCCGCGCGGTTCTCTTGCAGCGTTGCGATCACGGCGTTGAGCGTGACGATGGCGATGATGGCGATGCCCTCGACGTATTCCTGGAGCGCGATCGACGCGAGCGCCGCGGCCACGAGCAGTCCGATAATGAGGTTGAGGAACTGCAGAATGAAAATGACGAGAATCGGCGCGCGTCGGTCGCCCTGGATGGCGTTGCGGCCGTAGCGCGCGATGCGCTTGACCGCCTCGGCGGTCGTGAGGCCGCGGTCGGCGTCCGACTCGAGCTGCGCGAGCACAGACTCGAGCGAGTGGTCGTGCCAGCCAGCGGCCGTCGCCGTGGACTCGAGCTCGCGGTACGACTCGCGCGTCTTGGCGGGATCGTGAAGCAGCAGCTTGTGCGACTCGGTGAGGAACCGCTCGCGGTGGCGCGCCGAGAGCAGCTCCTTTGGAGTCGGGCTGCCGGGCATCGTGTGGGTCGAGCCTCCGTCGCCCGTGCCGTGGCGGGCCGACCGCAGCGGCTTGAGCGCGAGCTGCGGCGTGTGCGAGCCCGTGTAGCCAAACGAGTTGGACGATGCGACTCGCGGTCGCGTGGGCGTGTCGGCAGGCGGCGTAATCACGTCGCCATTGTCACGGGTGTTGACGGCTCCCCTGGTGGAGCCCAACGAGGCAGTGACTATGGTCGGCGGCCGTGTGGCCATGGTCGAGCTGCTCGCCGCGTAGTGGGCAGCTACCGTCTTGGGTGCAACGCGACCACTCGAATGAGTTGTTCAGCACGCGGATTCGGTTGTCCGTTCAGCGACCGTGCAGGCAACGGGGCACCAACGCAAGCGCCGCGAGTGGTTTCGCGTTGGGAAGGTTTCAACTGGCGGCATGGGGATGGGGAGTTCCATTTCTGGAGCCACAACCGACAGGCTCGTGCTGGAGCTGCTGGCACGCAACGTACCTGCTTGCGTCGATGGAGGTGAGACTGTGAACCCTGAAGTGAGCCAAAGCCTGGGTTCAACTGTTGTCGGACCGTTTTTGCACCGTGGCCCATCACCTGATTTATCAGTCAGAAGATCAGTACCGTTCGGTACTGTACAGTATTCTAACGCGATACGAACCGTAACGGTTATAGTTTGACAGTACCGTTTCTGATCTGTGAAACGCCCCAAATACACGTAAATCCAAATTTTTCGGCTAAAAATAGTAGATAAACGGAAAACACCCAGCGATTTTGTATGGCCCCATTCAAAAACGAAAAACCGTGAAACTGCCAAAGCTTATGTTGCGTAACGCGTCAAGCACAACATAATCAAGTGCAACTTGTTGCGTATATGCAACATAAGCGTGGCGTGCGACCAGCGGGCACATTTCATCGGAGCGAGCAGAAGGATGGCGACGGATCTCAACACGGCGTCCGTCCGTGAGCTGCAGAAGCTGCCGGGCATTGGGCAGGTGATCGCCCAGCGGATCGTTGCAGCGCGGCCGTTCACGGCACTCACGCAGCTGCGACAGATCACGGGTATTGGACCCAAGCGGTACGACGCGCTCGTGGCGAAGCTGCTCGTCACCGTCGGCGAGGTCCCAAGGCAGGACGCCCATGACACTAAACGCGGTATCAAGATAAAGACGCTTAAGGCGACCAAGCCGTCCATAAGTGTGTCTCCGCGCCGCAAGCCTGTGGGACTCGTGGATCTGAACCGCGCGACGCTTGTGGAGCTCATCACTCTCCACGGCGTCGGCCCGGAGCTTGCGCAGCGGATCGTGGATGCGCGGCCATTCCGGCGTAGGGACGAAGTCACGGCTGTGCGTGGCATCGGACTCGTCGCGTATGAGAAGATGCAGCACCAGCTGAAGGAGATTCGAGGCTTGGTCGCTTCGTACGGATCTTCCTCCACCTCCGAAGAAGACGGAGTTAGTGATGATGAGAAGGAGAATGAGCCGCAGGCTGCCTCGCCGACGCGTGGCCCCACGCACAGCGCGCGGCAGCCGCCGTCAATCTCCCCTCGTCGCAGCGCCGCCGCGCGTCCGGGACTCCATCGGCTCTTGAGCCTGTGCGACATCCCGTCGCGCAATCTGCTCGGCGACATTCGTGCGTCCGTGCTGCCGCAGTCTACGTCCAAGCTGCTCATCGCCTCGTGGAACATTCGCAACTTGTCCAGACGACGAGACGCGGAGCTGCTTCACCGTATTGCCGACATTCTACAGCAGTTTGACGTTGTTGCGATCCAGGAGGCACGCGACACGATCGTGCTGCGACGGCTCAAGCAGTTCATGCCCGGCTGGGACTACATCGCGTCGCCGCTGGTCGGCGCCCAAGAGGTACGTGCAGGCACAACGCCATCATCACCACCAACATGGCGACGGCGAGCAGAGCACTTTGCCTTCTTCTTCCGACGACGGGCCGTCGCGCTCGTGGCGTCGGGCCACGAAGCCGAGGCGTCCGCGTCGACCTCGTCCTTGCCGCAGCCACGGACTGCTTTGGTGCGGCCGCCTTTCGTTGCCACGTTCCACACCATCGGAACGGCCGTGCCCGCCGTGCAGTTCACGCTCGTGAACGTCCACGTCGTGTGCGGCGACAACACCTCGAGGCAGCGCGAAATGAACACTCTGTGGCGCCTGGTAGCCCAGCTCCCGTCCGACGCCCGGCAGAACCTCATGCTCGTCGGTGACTTCAACCTCTCGCCGCAAGACGTCGACTGCATGGGCGCGATAGACTACCAGTTGGAACCGCTCATTCTCTCCCCACTATCCACGACCGTGGGCGACAAACTACTCGACAATATCTGGCTCCACTGCACGGGCGACTGGGAGACGTGGGAGATGGAAAGCGGCGTGTACCGCATGGACTGGGCTTTCTATCCGCGCACGCGGGGGTTGCCGCGGCAGCACGAGACGCAGCGCACGCGCCTCGTCGCGCAGGCCGCCCGTGCCGAGTGCACGGTGGAACTGAGCGACCACTGTCCCGTGTTTGTCGCGCTTGGCGACGGGGAGAGAGACGAGCATGAGTGAGAGAGTGAGGAAGCAATGCCTCGTGGATATGTTGTATACTAGTATAGGGGAGTGGACAGCAATCTCTTCTCGCCGTGTCTCTATAGCTTTTTCAAAATCTGTTTGAGCTGCGCCTTTTGCTGGTCAATGCGTTTGATCTCGACGTCGATCTCCTCGAGCGACCGGAACCGCGACGGATCCGTGCGCTCCTCACGAGCGCGCGCCTGGCGCTGGCGCAGCTGCTGCAGCTGACGCTCGTAGTCGGCTTTCGTGTTACCACGTGCTGCCACGGGGGCACCAAAGTACGGCATGGGCGTCGGCACGGTCGGGGACGAGAAGACCGACTTTGGCGACGTGTCCGAGAGGCTAAAGTCTGGGTCCTTAGTGACTGGCGTGGCCTTCGCTTCAGCTTGATGAGCTGGCACAGGAGAGGAAGCGACCTGCTCAGGATCAGACGATATAGCCTGTGCGTTGGGCTGGCCGGCCATGACCACGAACTCGTTCGTCTCCACGCGCCCGAGCTTCTCGTCCACTTTCTTTTGGACCTTGTCGACCAGGAACTTCTCTATACGACCACAGCCACAACACTAGTGTCAGTCTCTATCCTGTCACTCCTTCAAAGCAAGAGTAACCGCCGCCCACACGCACCGTCCTTGCCGGCAAAGTACGTGAACGCGCCGTTCGCGAGCACGACGATGAAGATGCCCCAGTACACGCGCATCGCCAGTGACACGGGCTGCTTCGAGCGGTCGCCCCAGTCGGACCCCATGATGCGCGCGATCGTCGTGTCCATTTCCATCTCCTTTGCGCGCGGGTCCGTGCCGCGGCGAACGCGCACTGTGCCCGGGTTCGCCGTCGACGCGCGCACCGACGGTCCGGCTGGAACGCCGTTGACTGGCGTCGCTTCCGCTGCGCGCACACCGGACGCTTCTGCGCTGCCGTTGGCGCTCGGTTTGCTGCTGTTCGTGCTGTTGGTGGTGGCGCATCGTCGCGTCGCGGCCTGGCGCAGACGCCGCCGCAGCGGCAGCGGCACGAGCAGCTTCATGTCCGAGGCCGGGACCACACACTTTACGGCCCTAACCTAACTTTCAGGAACTCTGATTGTCATATTTTGGGATACGTTGGTGACATTTTGACAATTGAGGCTGCCAACGAAATAAGATGCAGGATGCCGACGAAGAGCTCTTGCGGCTCTTGCGCGCGGTCAAGGCCCACGAGCCCACGGGACGCGCCAATGCAGAGGAGGAGGAACAAGACGACGAGAATGACGACTTCTCGCTAGCCTATGACGACGAGGACGCTGTGCTGCTGTGTCTCAATGCGCTCCAGGCCGCGACGGAGGCGAACGCATGGCGCCCGTCACCGCATCTCGCGCCGCTTGTCGACGAGCTGCTCGACTGGCACATTGCCGCACTGCAGCTCAACCGCTCGGCCAAGACCGAGCTGCTGGTTGTGCGCTGGCGATTCATCGCGCGCGCGATCGAGACCGACGCGGTGGGTAGCGATGCGTCACTCGCGGCGCGGCTACTGGGCGCGATGGCTGGCGACCGCTTCGCGGCACTGGACGTGCAGTACGCAGTCGTGGAGTGTCTCATCCTCGCGATCGATCGACGTGTGATTGCGATTGGCGACCAGGCGCTCGAGCTGCTCAAGCAGTTTTACGTGACGCTCGCGCGCGCGTCGGTGCGGCAGCGACTCGGCGCCGCGCTCACGAGCCTCGTCACGAGCAAGGACGACGTGAAGTCACTGATCCACAACGGACTGCTCCGTGCAGTCGTGCAGGTTGCACTTGCAGAAGAGCGCGCGCTGCGTGCCAAGGAAGCGATCGGCGAAGCCCAGGAAGACGATGCTGAAGAGAAGCTGGCCAAGCTGATCGAGACGGCCGTGGGGATGCTGCGTCATGCCGCGACCCACGTCTGCCTGAAAAGCGATACGCAAACACACCAGTCTGCTGACACACCGAGGAGTCTGTGTGATGCCGTTGTGCAGCTCATGCTGAGTCGCGTGTCCGCCGTGTTTGACGAGTCGGTTCGCCTGCTGCAGATGCTGGTCGAGAGCAAGTCGTTTCTCAGTCACCTGCCGTCCATCCCCGACCTCAGAGGATCCCTCGAAAAGGCGCACACGCTGGCGAGCAAGCCTGAGAACAGGCCGACGGTGGACGACACGTACGTACGCTCGCTCTGCCTGCAGCTCCATGAGCTGTTGGTTCCTCAGATTGACGCGTACGAGAAGCAGCACGGCAGTCTCGTCGGTCTCTCGGAATTCTTTGACCACGGGTCGTCGCTGTCGACAGAGGCGGCGCTCGAAGCGGCCCTCGCCTGCAAAGCCCGCGGCAATACGTTCTACCAGCGCGGTAACTTTGCGACATCACGGCTCTTCTACCGACGCGCCATTGCGATCGTGCGTGCGGCCGAGTTCCAGGCCGACCAGCAACTTGCGTCGCTCTCGATCAGCGACCTCCGGCAGCGCTGCAGTGTTGGAGCGTCCGTCCAAGTCGTGCAACGCTCCGGCAGCCTCCGCAGTGCCATGGTCTCGGATACGGACGTAGGCGACGACACGATCGAGGTGCTGTACGATGATAAAGAAGGAGACGAAGAAGAACGCGTGCCGCTGAGCCGCGTGCGTTTGCGGATGGCGACCCAGCAGCTCGAGCAGTTCAAAACCGTGGCAGTCGACTGTTCTATGAACATGGGAAAGGCATTCACCATGCTGTTTGACTATGACAACGCCATCGAGTGCTTCACCCACGTGCTCAGCATCCAGCCGCAGTACATTGCGGCGCTGTACCATCGCGGCGTCGCCCACCTCGTGGTCCACGATCTCCAGCAGGCCCAGAAAGATCTCTGGGACGCCAACCAGCTCTGCGGCAAGTGGAAGACTCGGGGCGACGCCGTCGAGACCAAGAAGAAATCGACGCTCCACGCGCAGATCGTCGCGGCCTACAAGAAACTGCAGACGCTCCACGCCACGAAAAAGAAAGGCGACAAGAAGCTCGTCAAGCAAATGCTCGGGTATCTCTCGTCGATCCCGGGCCTGCAGAATGAAGACATCTAAAACACCGTCTTCGCATTTCATAGTTTTGAACTTTCATTTTTTAAATTTAGGTTTTCTTCTTGGTGGTTTATAGCGAGCCGACGCGAATGCCGCGCTGCGCACTGTCGATCGCGTACGACTCGAGCAGCAGCCGCTGCGTCGCCGGGTGTTCGATGAACGCCTGCATCTCCTCGATGGCCTTTTCCACTTGGCCGTCGCGGTTGTTGCGCTGCGCGAGCGTCTCGGCCAGCTTCTGGTACCGCGTCGTGATCGCAACCATCTACGAAACAGGCAGCATTCCGTGGTGAGCTCCCTCCCATACAATCTGCAAGTGGGCCTCTGCACTACACTTACCTTGGCTCTCGACGGGTAGTGGAAAAAGTCCGACTTCATGCGGTCCATCTCCTGGAACGCCGGATCGCGACCGGCGGCGGCGGCCTCGTGCGGCTCATCGTCGCCCTTGAAAAACTTGGTCACCGTGTTGCCCCACCGTGACAGCTTGCCGGCGATCTTGCTCGACACTTCCTTGGCCTTTTCCGTGTGTTCCGGCGAGAGAAACGAGAGCAGCTGAGAGAACGCGCCTTCGTCCGTGGGGCTCGCGTCCTCCCCGCGTGCGTTGCGATGGCGAGTCGCTGCTGCTGTCGCGGATGCTGGATCGCCGTCGCGCGCGCGCTTGTTGGAGCCGACGGCCGCGATCATGCGCTGAATGTCGCCCACGATCGCGTCGGTCTGCGCCGTCAGCAGTGTGCGGCAGCGCGTGCGCTGGTTCTTGAAAAAGAACGTGATCGACTTGCCGCGCTGCGGCGTGATGCGCGCAATGTCCTTGAGTGGGAAGAGATCGCTCACGACCACGTAGTCCGGATCGTCCTCCGGAGCTGCATGCGTTCCTCCATTCGCACGACGTGTCGCGGCCGCAGCAGCCTTTGACGGCGGTGGGACGAGCAACACAATGTTGCCCGACTGTAACAGCATGGGCACGGGCCGCAGCGTCCCCGTGCGCGCGTCCACTTCTTCGCAGTGGTACACAGCGCCATAAATGTCGCGCTTGCGCATACGCACGCGCTTGGATGGCGGCTTTCCGCTGCGTCCCGGGGCGTCGTGGTCACTCGCCGACGCGGTCGGCTGCGGGTCATTCTACACACAGATTCCCAACGTGAGATGGGTCGAGACCACCTGAAGGAAATCTCTCAAACGCACCTGCTGTACGGCCGCGATAAAGTCCTGTAGCACCATGACGAGCGTATTGGACGGGCTCCAGCGAGCCAGCGCGGGCAGCGCCAGCAGCGTGTCGCCCGTCGCCTCGCACGTGCGCCGCAGCTCGCGCGGGAGCGACTCGGCGCCAATGTACACTTTTACGCGCGGCGCTTGGAAGGGGAACGACGCGCTCGCGTGGGTCGGATGGAAGGGCATCGACACCTCCAGCGCCGTGAGCGGCACCATGCGTAGTGCGCTCGAGCCGTCGCGGAACGGCACGAACACGCGGAACCGCGCGGCCGCGAGCCCGGCGTCCTCGTCGATGAAGAGCTCATGCAGCTCGGCGCCCGGACACGCGCGCTCGACGTGCGCGCACTTGTCGATCTCGCGGAAGACGCGACTGCGCCAGATGCCAAACTGCCGCTCGCTCGAGAGCGTCGCCATGGAGATGAGAGAGAGAGAGAGAGAAGGTCGCGGGCGGAGAGGAGATGCGGATCTGGTATGGAGAGCTTCGAGATGCCCCGAGAGACTAATATCGTCGCACCGCATTCTGCAACCCATGGCGACAGTGTGACCGGTATCGTACCGGTATCGTACCGGTAATGGCATTGGTCTCTTCTCCGTGACGTCAGGCTGCATGGAGATGAAGCGGCCCTCGCGTGAACAGCCATGGGGGGGCGAGGCATGTAATCTACAGTGTCAGGGTGTCGAGTGCATGAGAGCAAAAGTCCACACCGTCTCCTTTTGGGGTTTATCTAACTAGTCGAGGTCCTTGAAGAGCGTGGTCTTGTCCTTTCGCAGGTGGTCGATCTCGTCGACGATACCCGCGAGGATCTCGTTCTTGTCGTCCATCGAGAGGCGGCCGTTGTTGAGCAGCGACAGCTTCATGATCTCGAGCGCCTCCTTGTTCGGATGCGCCGGGTCCACGGCGACGCTCATCTCGGGCAGCTCAATCTCCTGGATCGGCTTGTGGTTCACGCGACGGTAGAACTCCTGGAGAATCAGCTCGAGCTTCTCAGGCTCGAACTCCTCGTCCGACACGTTGATCAGGTCCGTGAACATGTCGGTACCGGACGTCTGCGGCCACGACTTGTCGGCCATGACCTCCTCGGGCTCGACCCACTCAAAGTCTTCAAAGTCGTCAAGCATATCCGGGTTGAACTCGCGGACCGCGGGCTTGCCGTACACCTCCTGGTAGATCTTGTACGGGTCGTACAGGTCGTCGTCGCGGCCACCGCGGCCCTTCTTCTCGCCGCTATCAGCGTAGCCGCCCCTGCCCTTCGTCTCGCCGCCATCAGCGTAGCCGCCCCTGCCCTTCCGGTCACCCCCGGAGGAACGCGTTGCCTTGCAACGCACCTGCACGGACTGGACAGGCGCCGAAGCGACCGCCTTGGGCACTGCCGTCTGGAGAGCCACACGCGTACCATGCGCACGAAGCGCCGAGCGCAGCACCACAGTTGGCGACATGATGCTCCAACTGATCTCTTGGAACTGTTCGCACCAGCCACACGCCGCGATCCCCAAATAGTCCTAAATTAGGTAGATAAATATCATATAGTGTGTCCCACATAAATCCGGACCAGACGACCCAAAAGGACACATGGCTACACTTTTCAGCCTCTCATGTTGTGCGTGGCAAAGGGATCTACCTCATGTGGAGTACGGACTTCAGCGGTCGCTACAGCGCGTTTACGCCACAGCAGCGGTCATGGTGCGTGGCGCAGCTCCGACAGACGTCGGGAGCAATGGGGACTGGTGGCGACCGGCACAGACAGAGGTCATGATGCGCGGCGCAGCTCCGACAGAAGTCGTGAGCAATGGGGACACGGGCGGCAAAGCCCTGGTGGAGGAGGCATAGTGGCCCATTCGGATATTGACGGTTGCTACAAACACACGTTTTCATCATTAGAATACAATTTGGGCATGGATTCCCCCGAAAATCATGTAAACCCTCTTCCGCCTTCTCTTGCACCCCCAACCACAGATCATGTTTGTTCCATGCAGTTTATTTTTGTCGTTTCTTGTATATTTTTCAGGTTTTGTCCCTCGCGGAGGGGTCGAAGGTTCCATTGGATCAGAATCCCTTGGACTGGTGGAAACTCCACCACAACACGTACCCCCGGATTGCTAAGCTTGCTCGCCGATGGCTAGGTTGTGTCGCTACGTATGTGCCCTCGGAAAGGGATTTTCAACCTCTGGGCGCATCGTTTCCGTCCACAGGTGTTCACTGAAGGAGGATCTGGTCCGCGGCACGGTATTTCTCGCCACCAACTGGAAAGGTAAGAGTAAGAGTAGAAAGAGCAATAGGGCATCGTCGTTGTCAAAGAATTGAGTTGATGAGACGAATAGATGACGTGAAAATACTCCATTTTTATTCATTAATCTCAGCAGCTTATTGAGGTGGTTGCCCAGCAGATGGTGACGTGTCGCCTTCTCAAATCGATGCGCTGGGTGACGAATGATGCTGAGAGGACTCAGACGAGAATGGATGGATTGAGGACTCATCGACAGAGAATGGTACGCTCTCGGTGCGAAGATCCACCATAGCATATCCAGGGGTGGACAACAACAACGAACTGTCATGCAGCTCGTAGTTCTTGCCCTCAAACTGACAAAATGCCGTGTGTAGTTCCTCCATGGCTCGCTCTCCATGTTGCTCGAGCTTTTGAAGGGCTGCAAACGATGTAGTCGCAGCCGCCAACCTACACTTGAGCACAAGTATCTCTTCGTACAGTGCCCTGATCAAAAGCAATAGATATGTGTCAGCGATTACACCCCCTGACGTATGCGGCCACGCAACAAACTTACCATTTCTCCTCTTCTGCCTCCTGCGAGCGAAGCTTGAATTCCACACGCGCGGAGTCAACTTCGGCTTGCAGTTGCGTCACCCTTATCGTAGCTTCCCTTTCCGTTTCGGTACTCGTGGGAAGCTGCTCTCTGAGTCGGGTGTTTGAGTCCTGGAGAGCGAGAATGACGCCGAGATTTGTCGCCTCGATGTCCACGGCTTGGTATTTTGTTGTAGCTCGTACTGCCGGCTCCGTCTCGCTTTCTTGCTTGCTACGCTCTCGCGCGTTCGAGTTGGGGCGGTCCCTTCTTGTTGTGTTTGCTACTTCCTTGCACGCTCAGTCGACGGCTCACGGGGAAGCACTCCACCGAGCGCAACGTTCTCCCCAAATTCATCGTGGGGCCTTTTCTTCTTGCCCCTTCGTGGGGCGGTGCCGTCGCTGGACCCTGTGACTCCCTCGCACGACGCGCTAACAGGGCATTCTGTGCGTCGGTGCACCAGCAACAAGCCGGTGGAGACCTCGATATCGTCACCGCGCTGCTGACTCTTTCTGATGCAATTGCTGCTGCTCATCTCGGCCATCTTCGCGCTTTTTTCTCTCTGAACGAGAAGCCCGCCCCCTCCACTTGGAGGGAAGGAATTACTACGCCTCAGTACATTACGTTCCATTTTATTCAAATGCAGGTGCTAATATATTGATTGTAGTTAACCCCCATTCACTGATGGGGCTCCAGGAAATTTCATGGATGTGCTCATGTAGCATATGCATACAAGAATTTACACTCACTTTATATTGATTCGTTTAAGTACGAAAGAAAGTACATCTGCTCAGTAGCATAGGAGTACATGAAGCCTACATGCTAACAACGTTTTGCCAGAATACGAGCTTTACTCAGGGCTACATGTACAACATGACTACATGAACTCATCAGACAAAGCATATGGGGTTAGGGACTCTCGTGATGGTGGGAGTCACATCATCAAGACAGAGGCAATTTGGCAAGCGAGCAGGGGAAGGAGATGCGCGGGCCAGAACGCGACCTACAGTCGCGAGTGGGCCGTCCCAGTTGGCGTCACTTCGCGCGGCTTCTAGATTTCTCAAGTCATTATACGCTGGCAAAGGTTATAAATTGCCGATGTACTGCTAAGCATGTAGAGTGCATTCACTTG